>JAEANM010021558.1:0-11821 GCA_017656035.1 Myanophis thanlyinensis
GCAACCTAGATCTCTCACAGGTGCAGTTGACAGTAGAGTTCGTGCTCCTATTAGACTCTAATGCCTGATGATTTTAGCTGGAGCCAAGATGGTGATAGTAGCATGGAGGAGTGGCTGTAAATGCAGATGAAGCTTCTGTTGCTCACTTGCCACTCACCTCCAGCTGTACAGGCCCATTCGTAACATACCATGGACTGGCACTGGCCCAGCAGTTGTGGGACCCCTGATCTAGATCACATAAAACAACAACTTTTTTAAAGCCATGGTTTTTTTAAACTATAGCACTATAATTCAGTCAGTTCCTAACAAAGAATTACAACACCAAATAGTATTGTGTGTGAAGTACCTGGAAAATTCATTATAAAAAAATCCCAGAAAAACAATCTTCAATCTTAGAGACCTGCAATCTTTAGTAAAAAACCAATGAAACAGTTTATGACCAGCCTATAAAATAGTATCCCACTATAACTGAGTTTTCCATACTCATCAATACATAATTGATCAAGCCAGGAATGTTATCCCTCTTCACATAAAATCATGGGAAGACCACACTATATTTATACAATGGTTTGAAAAGCTTCATATATTGTCAGGTTTGCAGTGACAACCACAAGTGAAAAAAAAGGAAGCTCAGCCCTCCCCTAGGTACAATCGTAGGGCTTTGCAGTTTCGTTTTTTAATTAAAAAAAATAACAGTATAACACAGTTGGCCATGTCAATAACAATGCAATTAACAGGTCCAAGAATAAATAGACAGTTGGCATGTTCTTTGAAATAACAGTCAATAAAGTCAGCTAGGAACATTTGACAATGATATGATGGACTTTTCTGAGATGAAAATGCCTATCTAAAATACAGCTCATTTTCATAATGGCCAAGAGTGCCATTTATTTCATGAATTCAGGTCATGTTGAATTCAAAGAGAAGAGATTATTTTAGCACAGCATTCTGGAAGCAATCTCAGTTTTGACCTAAAATGCCCCTGCCCATGAGTTTTAACTCCAGGCCTCCTGAGATGCTAACCACACATTATTTTGCAACCTAAAAAGGAGAAAGCACCTGACTCCTGTGGGCAGAAAGCCGATCACGGCTGCAATCCCAGAGGGCCTTTGTTTGAAGCAACATTCAAGTCCTTTGACTGCCAGCAATAGCATGGAATTCCAGAGTTAATGCTGCCGCCGAGCTCAACCTTTCGTGTCTGAGTATTGCTGGTCTCTCATCAGTGATTAATATCTATGTACTCGAATACCCAAGGATAAAAGATATGTTAAGCATAGGGCAAAAGGCTTAGCTTTGTCTTTTCTTTAGCTGGCATTGTGGTGTTGGCCAGCCCAGAACACCATCTCTCCCTTTCAGCTTTGGAATTCTGTTGACTTGGATTGGGGGGTACTGATGCACCCATAAAAAAGAACATCATAATCAATTAAATGTAACAATGCAAAAAATAATAATAATCCAAGTAATATAATACATAAAAAATGATGCATTATGTTGCAGCCATACCATGAAGGAGGCAAGGGAACAAAAAGGCACATGATTTGTTCCTTCTCACAGCAGCATGAATAGTAGATACCCCAAGAACTACTTCAACAAGAGAGTAGATAAGAACCATGGAGGACCATCACAAAATACAAATATTACATTGGCACTGTAGCAACACACACCCAAAAGCAAGTAAATATATTTCTGTACATGAGTGTACAGGGGTTCTAATCCTTAAACGTTTGAAAGAAATTACAGTCCAGGAGGATTGTATCTTAATTTAAAACAAATTTTAAAATTGTATTACTGCTCAAGTATAAGTATAAGTATAGTCAATGTTCCTATATTTATTTTAAAAGCAAAATGCTGATGTTCTACAACTAATTTCTTTTCCATTTTCTGAGAAAAGACTTTTGTTCTCACCCTAAAATACCAAAAACCAACTTCACAGAAAATGCCATGGGCTAATGAGAAAATTTTGATATTTAACCAATATGGAAGTAATCATGTTGATCACAGTAAAATGGCATTCTTGCAATCTGTTCTCATGTGAATTGCAAGTTTAGGGATTAATCCAATCAAATACTGTGGCAGCAAAGACAATGATGATTCCAAATCATCTTAAAGGCTTTAAAATAGTCAAATGAAACTATTGGAAATATAGAGTAGGATTCATTCCCAAGCAAGCAGAACCTGAATTTCCCTACAAGTGATGTACAATTTGGATGCTTGGAATTTTTGCTGACTATAATTCTTTATTGCATACACCTAACTGTTTGTTATAAAACTTGTTTTGTGTTTCTTATTTTTAAATTTCTTTCTGCACTTGTGACTTGTTTCTTGTTTTATGGTTGCTTTGTAAGCAGCTTGTAATTTTAAATTTTAAATTCAATTCATTTTAATTGCTGATTTTAATACCAAACTAATCTAATTTTAAATTATCAGTTTTATATAATCATTTTAATTTTTAGATTATTATCTATGTATGTTTTTTTATCTGCTGTGCACCGCTCCGAGTCCCTTGAGAGAGGGGGCGGTATATAAATTTTGAAATTAAATTAAATTAAGCTTTACCCTTTTTTGAATAGAAAAGGCAGGATTTATTTCTTTTCTTTTCTTTTTGTATAAACAAATTATACACATTTCCATTAAGAGAAAAAAGCACAGGAAAGGGGTAGAGGCAAGAAGAAATGTAGGAAAATTATAATTAACAATGTTCTAATTAAAAAGGCTGGGAAAGGTAAAAGTAAAAAAGAAGAATAAGATGACCACCAGCAAGATGAATGGACTCCGTTACAACAACTGTGAATGCCCTCTATTGGAACAGCTGAAGGATCAGATTAGGGACAGACCATCATCAAGGAAATTGAACTATGCAGTTGCTAAGAGTCAACAATGACTTAATGACATATCAATCAATCTGACTTGGCAGTATAACAATCGTACAATAATGCTTATAGAAGAATTATTAAAAATAATGGCTAGTGGCTTCCTATGTGAGTTGGTGGGGTGGACAGAGGAGTTAGCTTTTGAGCCAATTTTTTTTATTATTATTCCTGGAAACTGTCTGCAGTTTTCTCCACAAGAGTTCAGAAGTGGTTTGACACTTTCTTCCTAGAGAGAACTGGTTCAAGGTCACCCAGCTGGTTTTGTGCCTAAGAACTCGTGGTTTTGAAGCTCTTGGTTTTTAACCTGATGCCTTAATTACTACACCATACTAGTCCTTTACTATAATGCACTCCAATTCTTAAATTAGCTATCATTCTACAAATGCAGAATAAAGCATGAAAAGCAAAATAGGAACAAAATCCCAACTTTGCTGAAAAAGCATTAGGTTTCAAAATGGTTTCAGACTTACTGCAAATTGGCTATTGACATGGATGGCACGTCTCTCGAAATTGGGAGACTATCCCTAAGGGCAGAGGAAAGTAAATAATCCAACCAGCACAATAAGCAACAAATCACTCATCTCCCATCAGCTGTTTCTGTGTTTGGGGGATGAAGGCTTTCTTACAAGATCAATTCACACCAAGGATTTTGTAGGCTTAACCCTGATTACTTCAGGCTTACAAGTACATTTGCAAACATTTCACAAAGTAAACTTACCTGAGCGATCAAAAGTATCATCAAATGTAATCCGCAATGTTTTCCCAGTGTTTCTTATGTTCTTAGCTGCACCTGGATCGTAGCCAGTAAACCAAGGCAAAAGAGCAGGGTCTTTGAAGACATCTTTGCTAAGAATTGCAACAGGTGATTGACCATTCCCTTTGGCTATTGGGTAAGATTCATGCCAGTGATCAGGTCCTGGGAGGGAAACATGCCAAGGCAAAGGTGTGTCATATTCTGCATCACATAGCAGCCGTTCCCAACAAGTTGACCTTCAGCTATTTTGGTATTCTAACCCCAGATGGCTACAATACCTGTTCCAGTACCTGAAGGACATGTGGATGGAAAACTCAAATGAACAATGTTACGCACTGCCTGACCCCAAGATGATTTAGTCTATACAATTACTTTTTAAAGGGTCCTTAAATCTTGGAGGCAAGGATTACTGTTCCAGTTTCAACCACCTTTTCTATTCCTTGTTAGAAAACAAGAAATTAAAACTAGATTTGAATTTAAAACATAGCCTGCAGTCCTGCATAATATGACATGAAATCTCACCAAATTCAATGAGGTTACCTTCATATATACACTCAAGTAGGAAAAAAATTAAAAAGCATGCAGGGCAATTGATAACTTTCACACTGCATAAACTTTTGCAAATTAGAAGCAAAAAGTGGTGAAGTTGCTAAATATATTCCATCAACTTTCTGCTACAGGAAAATTTTCATTTATTTAAGCTTCAAAGAACATGGTTATGGCTGTATAATCCTCATAGGAACAATAGACAATAAGGATTCTGCTTAGATTTCTTCACCAAGCCCACTTTTTAGAGTAAAGTAAGAAAATTGTTTTGGAAATCACTTCTGCATATATTGTTGCATATGTGCAGAACTGATTTCCAAACAACTTTTTTATTTATTTTTAATAACGTTCCATTGTGAGTTCCTGAAAACCTTAACACAATAATATTTTGCATGTCTACTATAAATAGGCCATATTAAAGTCAGACGGGCTTTTATTAAAGTGCATTTCAAATTATTTACTTTGGAACAGGTAGGATAGCAAAACTACATATATCTAAGAAGTGGCAGTGTTACTATAGCACCACTTAATTGCAGGCAGAGGTCCAGTGTTATACAAAGCTGTGAATCGTGTTTTTTTATTACTGTACATTTCAAGCCTGGGATCTAAGTGAAAAACAGATTCTGGGATGTCATTCTGAGTGCACAGATTAATTCTACCTCCTCCTATGGGGTACCCTTCAGAGATATTTTTCCCCTGCTGATTGAGAATGACCAGAGTGTTACTAGAGTTGAGAAAGGTGTTGTATTATTCACTTTCAGAGAAAACTTATTATTGGGCAAGGAATGATTAACTGGGAAGAACAGGCATTCCTGCATGGAAGATTTTCTGCCTCTTTTTTAGTTTAAACATACTGAATCGCTCACCTGCCTAAAACCACCTGCATCCCCTTCTCTCAAGGACAATATTATAGCAAGGAAGAAAACATGATCTGTCCCATCAGGCAGTTATCACAATAGGCCTCCTGAAAACCATTTTTATTTGAATGGCATCTATTGAATTGTAGACTCATAAGCTAGAAACTGCCCCCTTGGTCAGATTTTATTTTTCTTTCTCTTCCAGTTTTACTGCATTATTATAAAACATAAATAAAATTATTTGAGTCCATGGAAATTTATACAATATTGACTGGAGATTATTGACACTCTCATATTTAGATAATTGAAACTTTTTAAAAATAAAGCTGTTTATATCAGTATTAGCATTTCTAAAATGTCAGTATTGATAACATAAAGTTGTTTAAATTAAAGCTGAACATCGTATTAAGAACAAATGCAAAATACACTAAACTATTTATAATACATAGTATAATGTATGTTATAGATGTATGTATAATTTGTTATACATAGTATTAAGCTTCAATCTTAAACGTAATACTTTACAGTCTCCACTGTTTTCTTCAGTACTATTCAGACTTTGAAATGTTAAGGCACTCTACGTTATTCCCATTAATTTATATTAATCATTGTTAAAACAATAACAACATAGAATGTTTTTCACATTTTAGGCATATTATCATTAATAATAATAATAAAATAGTTATTAACATTAATAATTCTACTAACAAAAAAACAAAAAGCAACTGTAGTGAAATATATACCCTTATTTGCACACACACACACAACAGGGATAGGCAAGTTGAACTCTACAAATATTTTACTCTCTAAACTGTCATCAGCCTACAAGGGCAACAGCAGAGAGCCATGGAAATAATAACCCAACATATTTGCAACCATTTGGGGGATGGGGGATGGTGTGTCACATTATATATTACGAAAAGGGCAGAGGCCATTCATAAAAAAGATGGTCTGCTCTTAGATTTCAGTCCTTTAACAGAGATTACAGCCTTTTTATCTTGAAGTCTCTCCTTCCACAGGGAAGAAGTTCAAAAGGCCAAGATGGCAGCCATGTATAATACAAACACCTGCCTTTTTTTTTATATGGGTCACAATGACCATAAAAAAAAGTGAGCAATGTTTGATTGTGGTCACTAGCCTGTCTTTTTTGAGACACACACATGTGCGCAACCCAGACACCCTGTCTAGAAAGTATCACATTGCTATAGTGACTCTACTGCTATAGGATACAGCAGGTGGGTGACAGGAAGTCTCCAGTGTATCCAGCACTATAAGGAATCTGTGATTAAAAAGAAAAATCAATCTTTTGAGAAGATTCAGTGTTCTGTACTTTTCTGTAATTTCTGATAATAAATAAAAATAAAAAATTGTTCTCCTCCCACTCCCAGCCAAGAAAGGCAAGTAATATTGTAATGCACGCCAACAGAGGCTTTTTTCAGGCTTTGGCATCCTCAGTTACTAACAAGGATGAGGCAATGAACAGTGGCAGTCTTCCCTCAAAAATCCAGAAAAGTCCAAAATTCAATCCTTGAGATAGACAAGCAAACAATCTGCCAATAATTTGGCTTCCCAAATATATATTCAGCCTAAGGAAGAACCTCTCAGCCTTGTCAGTTTCTTTCACGTTATCGCTCCAAGCAACATTTCTTAAACATCGTTCACTGCAACCCTCCAGGTGTGTCGAACAAGAAGGCCAATACATCTACAGCCAGGTTTTCAGCGGAGATGATAGAGGAGTCGTGGTCCATCATCCCTGCAATGCGCCCCAACAGGAAAGTCTGATGGAAGGGAAATGGTGCCTTTGAGAACTTATGCCCTCCTTGATAGCACCAAAAAGAGTGGAGCGACCGGCTAAGGGCAGCCTCTCCTCGGAGAGACGTGACTCCCACGCCTGAGACTTTGGAAAAACGCTCCTTCCCCAGTTCGATTGAATGCTGCGCGGGAGACTCCTGCCCACTCACCGTTTTCCTTGCTGTAGCCCCAAGTCAGGGCTTCGGCGGTAGACTGCTTGCGCATCGTCCTCCCTCGCGGGCTTCAGCACCGCTGACCGCGAACTTCTGACGCCCGAGTCATTTATAAGGGCTCAGCGGACTCCAGCCGTGGGACAGCCCGGCGTCGGAGGCGCCCAAAGATCATTTACAGCCGGAGACCGGCGGGGGGAGCTGCGCACCAGCGCGGGTTTCCCCGAAACTTGGATCTTCCCTTCAGATGGACCTGTCGGCGGCTGGAAGAACGAGCAGCTTAAAGTCACCCGATTTCTCTGTATCTTCTTTATGATCCGGCTTGGGCGTTGACGGTTGTCAGATGGTGATTCCCCATACTTTCCATATTCCGTATCAGAATTAATTGACATTTGCACATTATTGAAAAGATCCTTCCTTCCTTCCTTCCACCCTTCCTTCCACCTATGTTAGCGAAGACAAAATTTTGTAACTAATACACCTGATGGAATTGATTTTATTTCAAGAGACTAACTCTGCTCCCTCTCTGGAAACAGAATTAACGTTGGGACTGGTGACCGATATTCCAACCATACTGCTTGCTTATTTCAAATATGAAATTATACCTTCATGAAATATCTCTAGCACAATTAATGCTTCCTTTATAAAATCTATGTGAAATGCAAACTCAGAGTAGAATGTACTGCAAGATAAAAAATATTGTTGTAATTATGATATTGTCTCATAAACATTACTGAAATACAAAGAAACCAAACAAGCCTCTTGGTCTTGATATACAGCATTAATATTAGTTTATCACTTTTTTGGCTTTTCAGTTAATTCACGCATACATTTCAGAGAATCAGTTTGAAAGAATGGCTAAGACATCAAGCTAAAGACCAAGATGATGTGAGTTTGAATCCTGCCTTAAGCACAAAGCCAGCACAGTGACCTTCGGCCAGTCACTCTCTCTCAGCCCTGGAAAGAAGGCAATAGTAAACCACTTTAAAAACTTGCCAAGAATATCCCAGCAGGGATTTTTCCAGGCAGTCACCTGGTGTCAAGACTGTATGTCCATCTGTCTATCTGTATATTTTTGAGCTCATTTGAATGAATTTAGCTACTTTGTAGGCTAAAAACAGATCAGTCCCTATAGTATAAGCTAAAATGTTACAGGTCAGTTATGCATCCTTGTTTTAAAAATAATGCTGACAATAAGCAACACAACAGTGTAATGAAACCAAGAAAGAGGTCAAGTGAAGTTTAGTTGACTTCAATTCTGTACTTGGATAAGGGAGGCATGTCAAACAGACATTCACCTGGATACAAATACTCTTCTCACTTGCCTTTAACAGCAGCACAAACTTTTCCAGGCATTTTTTTTCTTATATGACCCCTTGATATTGCCCTTATCTCTTCCAGAGCCCTTGAATGATTGAGACAGGATTATGTCATCCTTCGTTGTACCTCTGTTAAAGTAGTTTTTCCCTCTGAAACAGGATGCCATCCCAGAACAGTCTCAAGGTATAAAACAAATCTATTAGGCTTTGTCACCTGTCACCTGGAGGGAAGACAAGTGACCCACAATGACTGGAAACAGGCAATAAAAGCAACATAGCAGCTACCAGTGAGAGGGCAGGAAAGTTCACAGTGATGGTTTTCTGATTCAAGAATATATGGAGAGCAATTTAACTTAACTGCCTTAAATTCTACTCTAATCTCATAAATTTACAGTTCCAAACTATGTATTTTCTATAAATGTAAATTTCATTTTAATTATCTTGGTCTCAAGAAAAACAAAATCCGACATCCATATCAATCAGTACCTTCAGACTTTTATTCCTTTTTAGCACATTGATTTGATTTTCATATAATGCTGTACGGTAGGACAGAATGAAAAAGGAAATTGTAACAATCTTCAAATGAATAATCCTTTTTGTTGCAATTCCAAACAGATTTACATTTTAATAAGAATAGAGGAACAAATGTGTGCTCCAGTAACTATTAGAGGCATGTTAATCTTATTCCAACTGAGTATGTTTAAGACAGTGGTGGGATGCAACCGGTTTTACTACTGGTTCGGTGCACGAGTGCCCCATCCACGCTGCCATGGGGCTTCTAAATTGCAAGTTTTGGACTTTCCAGAGGAAGCCATCTGAGCTAGAAAGAAAGAAAAGAAGGGGATATAGGACAGGATAGAGCAGGGATATACAAAATATAATTTAGTGTTGTAAATTATAGTTGGTTAGTTAGGTGGGGTATTTTTTAAAGTTAAAGCAATGCTTCACCTGATCACTTACTTTTTCCACTCCCTAATCAAAACAGTTGTATCTGTATTAGTTTTCCCCTGCCCAGAATGTCATCTGATGTCATGGCATACAAATTGACAAGAGTTCTAGGACTGCAATGCAAAATGACTCAAGCCATCACCAATATATCCCATGGAGTGACACTGACACCTTTTGTCCCACCCAGCCCAGCCCTCTTTTGGTTACTTCACGTCCACAAAGCAACAGCAGCAGCTTGTTAACCATTTCCCTGTTTTATTCGGAGCTCCAATAATATTCCCCATATTGTTTCTCCTGCTCTTGATGACAGCTGTCCTCTTCATTTGTCTTGTGGTAGCAGGAGACAAAGGGAAACAGACAATGGAGAGGTAGCTTGAAACCCCCACACTGCCTGTTAGCTAAAATGCAAGGAGTGTGGAAAGACAAGCATGGTTAAGTCAGCAATATGAGAAATGCGATTAGCTGCCTAGACCTTAGAGGAAAAGTCCCCTTTGATTCATCAAGGCTTACTCGGAGGAGAATACATTTAGACTTAACTGCCTAAACTCATCAAAGATCAGATTGAATAATGAAAGTGTTTCCACATTTTGCAGTAACAAAAACAGAATCAGAATCAGAATCAGAATCAGAATCAGAACAGAACAGAACAGAACAGAACAACAGAGTTGGAACAGAGTTGGAGGTCTTCTCATTTAACCCTTGCTCAGACAGGAAACCCTATACCAGGGGTTGGCAATTACAGCTCCTTCATGACTCGTGGACTGGCTCAGGAATTCTGGGAGTTGAAGTCCACGAGTCATGAAGGAGCCATAATTGCCCACCCCTGCCCTATACCATTTCAAACAATGTTCAATCTTGTGTTAAAACCTTCCACTGTTGGAGCATTCATAACTTCTGGAAGCAATTAATTTTTCTAACTGATTAATTTTTCTGATTAATTTTTCTAACTGTCATGAATTTTTTTCTTACAGTACTTCTAGATTGCTTTTCTCCTTGACTTGTTTGCTTCTTGCCCTGCCCTCAGGAGCTTTGAAGAATAGTTTGACTCCCTCTTCTTTTCCCTGAGATATTGGAACACTGCTACCATGTTACCCCTAGTCCTTCTTTTCACTAAACTTCACTAGACATACCCAATGTCTATTTGTAGCATAACGTTGGAAGTTGCTGTAAAATGGTAATCAGTTACACAATACATAATTGTAAAAAGACTATGCATATTGTGTATCTAGATTAGATATGTGACCATTATAAATGGTGTCTGCCTTATGGAACATTCTTCCTCCAAATTGAGATCATTTTCATCCCTATTTATTTTCTGGAAGGCCCTCAAGACCTGTGTATGTCATTTGGCCTGGAGCCTCAGGGGGCTGGTGAAATCTGGAGGTACCTCTCTTTCTCGTCTAATCTCTTATGGTTTTTAAACTTTTTAAAATTTTTACTGCTTTTGACACATTACTGTTCTATTTTTTTGTTGTATACTGCCCAGAGTCATTTCTTGTGGGATGGGCAGCCATATAAATTTGATAAATAAACAAAAATATCAAGTCTGTGTAAATAACTTAAGGCCTGATAGGGGATTCAGAAGTTTCAGAGTTTCAGCCTGTTTTTGTGTTATTTCCTATGATAGTCTCCAATGCTAATTCCACTGCACTGAAATGACAGGTAGCAGGAAGAACAAAAACTCTGTGCATTGTATGTGTATTCTTCTGTAAGTAGATCTCAGACCATATAGTATTTTACACAGTCACAGTAAAATTTGCCATCTATTATAATTATTATTGATTGTATTTGTATCCTGTCCTTACAGCAAAGATGTAATTCACCAAGGAGGCAAAGCCAATACCTGCTCCTCTAACATTTGTAGCTGTGTATCAGATTAAGCATGATCTTGTGTTGTTTGGTTTTTACATTTCCCAAAAATTGAAGATGCACATCTAAAATAGGAATATATAAATAGAACAAGACATACAAAATCATTTAAGAAAATATTTGAAGTGCAAGGCATATGACAGTAATGTATGTACAATTATTTTCTACTTTTCAAATATTTGACTGCAGTTCAGCTTATGATCAAACAGCTTCATAATTGCTTCACTCATCAGGTGGGTATCATTGACAATTTTCAGTTGTGTGGCATGAATAGATCAGCCAGAAGCCTATTCCAAATATGAAAGCTTGAGTTACACAATTTGCTTTTATGAACTCTGGCATAGTGTGGCTCTAAAAAAAAACTAAAAAGAAAAACCAGGAATGAAAATCTGCCTTAAGCCATTTGCTTTTATAACCTTGAGGTGTGTCCCCACTGAAATTCCAAAAGATTGGCAATTCATTCTTGCCATCAGATGATCTTCTGCTGACCTTGATATATATAGTCTAAGTTGAATGATCAAAGAATGAAGAACAACTAAAGTCATAAAATTGAAAAAATAAAGTTTGCTGCTGAAAGTACCATATAAGATGAAGTAACTAAACTGCAGAAATTCCTGTTAATATGGCTAGTCTCTGAAGAACCACAAAAGTATTTGTGATTTTTCCATAAATAAATAAATAAAACATTAATATAATT
>JAEANM010021559.1:0-11820 GCA_017656035.1 Myanophis thanlyinensis
TTAATTCTTCTTTCCAGTCAGAAAACAAGGCAGTTATCTGTCTCGTTCTTTCTTTTTTCCTTTTCCAGCTCCGTAGTCCCTTTACATAGATAACTTTGTTGTCATTACAAATATCCCCGGTGCATACCAGGCAAAGCCCCACCTCCACCTTGGCTACTCAGACCACACCTCTGTTATGCTAATTCCAGCATACAGACCACTCATCAGGCATTCAAGACAAGTTTGGAAGCAGGTGAGGACCTGGCCAGCAGGAGCCATCTCTGCTCTTCAGGAGTGCTTTGAATGCACTGACTGGGACATGTTCAGGGAGTCTGCAACCAACAGTGACTCCATGGACTTGGAGGAGTACACATAGTCAGTGACTGGCTACATCAGCAAGTGTATTGTCCAGGCAGGAGCAGCCCAGGAGGGCCTTAGAGCAAGGCAGCGAGGATGGCAAAGAGACCCTGCAAGGGCAGCAGCAGGTGCAGCAGAATCAGCAGCTGGGTAGCAGACCTGATTCTGATGGGCCACATGGCTTTCTGCCTCATCGTAGCAGCAGCCTGAGCAACACCCGAGATCCAGGCCTGGCAAACACAAACACAAACTGTGCTTGCCACCTGCTCCATAGCTACAAGGTGAGCTGCGGAAGAGAGGAGTCCTTGGCTGCGAGATTGTTTGGTGTCCTGGGAAGGGCTGGGGCTAGCTGTCTTGCCCTGCTCACAATAACCCATGCCCTTGTAACCTCTCATTTAGACTACTGTAACATGCACTACATAGGGCTACCCATGAAGAGCATTTGGAAACTCAACTATCAGAGCTACCATTTTGATAGTTTGCTTACTATTGTTTGTGGACACCTCCACTAAATGCAGGCATGGGATAAACTGAGGCTTGTTTGTTCTTAGTCTTTTAAGTGCCCACAAACTATTACCGGTAGCAAAAGGGGCATTTGATCACAAGGCAAGGAGGCATCAAGAAATGTTTCCCCTTTTGTGTTTGAGCATCCAAGAAGAGACAGGAAAGGAAAAAGGGAAAGAAAAAAGAGGAAGGAAAGATGAGAAGAGAGCAAGGAAAGAAAAAGAAAGAAAGGGACGGAAAAAGAAAGAAAGAAAGGAGAAGGAAGAAGGAAAGAAAAAGACGAAAAGGGGAAAAAAAGAGGAGGAGGAGCCCTGCTGCCCTTTCAACCATTCCCCCTCCTCCTGGCCTATCCTGGTGGTCTCCTATCCTATTGCTTAGTTACAAAGCTGGGTCTCCTCACAAGGAGAGGGAATGGGCCTCCCTCTGACCCACACACTTTGCCCACCATTAGCAACCTTGCCAAAGAAAGTAAGTACAGCAGCAGCAGCATTGAGAGAAGGTAAGCACATCCAGGTGCCTCCTTGGGGAAGTGGGGTTGAGCTGGGCTGGACTGTGGATTACTGTTGCCCTGGGAGTTTGAGGGTCAACTGGTCGCCTGTCCTCCACTGCCCAAGACTCCGGGGAGTCCATGCCACTGTCCAGGGGTCCTCCCCATAATCTGAGAGGGACATAGTCTGAGAGGGACAGAGGGACATTTCTGAACAGGGATATGGTGCTCTTTCTCCACCGGAGCCAATTGCTCCACCCAGCCTAGCCCTGCCAGGCCACTACAGGTGTCTCTTAACATGAGTGATGTTGAACTAGCCATGCCCATCCCAGCCACATCCACCCCAGCCACGCCTTCCCACCCCTCTCAGGTCAACCACAACCCTGATGTGGCCCTCAATGAAATTAAGTGACATCCCTGAATTAGATAATTGTGAATTTTCTATTAGAATGATAAATATTGAACTTCACAAGCCAGCTATGGGGACATGAACCTAAAGTTACTCTGCAGAAGAGTAAATTTAAGAAATAAACTTAAAATATCCACAAAAGTTAAAAAGAGTGACAGAAACAGTAACTTTTTAAAGTCATGCTTTTTGGATTTAATGATTTACAACGATTTTAAGAGTGGATGAATTGATACTATTAAGCATGTAAAAGACACTTAGCTGTTCCAATATAACAAATTTAGGCTGATTTTAGCTAACATTCCCAACAATCCAAACTGGTCATAATGAATAGAGATCATGACTTTAGGCTAACATACTAGTTATGTGTCAAACTGAGGAAGATTGGAAAAGTCTCTATTTATACAAGGCAGGTAGAAACTAAAGGTAAAAGCCCACCTAATTTGTCGTAGTTCTTCCCATTTTTAATGATTCCTATAGAACATTAGGCTGGATGAAGGAAGAAGAAAAATTGATTAAAATAACATCTTTGTTAGAATATAATTAAATGGTCTAATTATTCTACTCCAATTCAATGGAATGCAATCCACTGAGAAACTTGAGTGTCAAATTACAAGTTTAAGCTGGTATTTGAAAACTGAGGAACTGGAACACGATCATATATTTTGTTGTTTCAACACTCTGTCCAAACACAATTTATTATAATATATCATATATAAGTAACAGATCATTCAAACCCACCATACTGCATTGTGCAGTTTTGCATTTGACAACTGGAAAATTTCAAGCTTCACTTAAAATAGCACTGTTGGGCAGTTTTTAAGCATAATAACTGTACCACCAGGAAAATATTTGGGGCGGGGGAGGAGGAATTCAGGATGCCATTCAGTAATGTGAGCAGGAAGGGACAAACATGAAAGGGCTCTTTTAAAACTGTTTAAAGAGAGTAAAATACAGTAGAATGCCATCCAAAGAACCTTAACATCCATAAAGTCATCCAGATGGGAAGCTAAAATACATAACAGCTCTCCAAAAGAGCAATATTTCCAAGACAATGAAGTATACAACAGTATTACTGCCCACAAGATTCTCAAGTCTTTTCTCTCACCTACAGAAGAAGCAAAATAATAGTGCAGAAGCAGGCATAGTAGAAGATACATCTCTATCAAATGTATTATGGCTACAAAGAATTTAATACAATTTTTTTATACTAGACAAAGAATTTTTTATTTTCATAAAGCATAGTGTGTATGACCAAGTTAGTCAAAAACTTGGATTTACCTTTTTAAAGCATTCACAGGAAACTTTTCCTATATGTAATAACAATACAAATTATTACAGCAAAAGCCTGTGTTATAACTATTCTGGTTTTCATAGCTGAAAACCCCGTCCTTCTACGTTAAAAAATACGCCAGACGCAGGGTGGTTTGGATGACAGTGAGGGTGCCCATTTATTCAAAGACGCAAGTAAGACTCATGATGCATTTTCTAGCTAAGCTGTCCAGGTGGGCCGCGGGTTTTGTATCTTGCCGCGGCTCCGCCTGTCAATTTCCGAATTGGCTGGAGTGTTCCGACCAATCGGGACTCTCCAGCCCAGCAGCCAATTAGCTGCCAGTTCAGGAGTTCACGCAGGCAGACTGGGGGGAACTCCGCCCACACGTGCGCAGAACATAACACCCCTCCCCTCACGGATGGAGTGTTCTAGATGACTTAACTGTGCATGTGTAGTCATTAAGGTAAGTAGGGTGGCGCCTGTCTCTGGCTGAATGATGCAGGCTCTGTTCATTTGAGCTGGCGCTGCCGACTGGGGAAGATGTGTCCAGGACGTCTCCTGTTCCCGATGGCGGCAGTGATGGCGGCGGCAGTTGGGCCTCAGCGGTGGTTCTGGCTCCAGGTGTGGCCCAAGGTAAGTCCCTGGCATCGGGGTCGCGTTGTAGGGTCCCCTGTGTAGGCTGCCCCTCCCCTAGGCTGGCCGGGCCTTGTTCCTGGTGGTCCTGTGTCACCGTTTTGGTCGGCACCTTCGGTAACTGCCCCTTAGTTGGTCAACGTGTCTCTTCCAGATGCAGTCGTCTTGCAATCGTATTTCGTACGACTTAGGCCCAGTTGACCGCACTATGGTCCCGGGTACCCATTTTGGTGGCCCCGAGTAATTTTGTGCAAAGACCCCCTCCCCCTCCAAGAATGTCCTTGTCCCTGGGGAAGAACGGTCTTTGGTGGCGGGAAGGTCTGGGTGGACGCGGCTCAAAGGGATTTTTATTTTGTGGCCCATCAGGAGCTCTGCTGGGCTGCGGTTCATTATTGGGGAGGGGGTGGAGTGTTGGGCTAGGAGAAAGGTGTTAAGTTTTGCTGTAAATCACCAGCTGAGCGCGTCTTTGGTGGTTCTTACGGCCCATTCTGCTCGTCCATTTGCCATCAGTCTGTATAGCGCCGAGGAGGCATGGCATATGTCCAGGCCCGTTAGAAAGGTGTTGAAACTATCTGCGGTGAATTGGGGCCCATTGTCTGAAACCAGGATGTCCAGAAGGCCATGGGTTGTGAATAGTTTCTGTAAGGTGGCGATGACTGCTTCTGTGGTTGCTGAATGCAAGGGGTGAACCTCTGTCCAGTTGGAATTGGCATCGACGATGATGAGCAACATGTGTCCTTGTACTGGTCCTGCAAAATCTATGCGTAACCCAGACCATGGATTCTGAGTGCTGTCCCATTTGGAAACAGGAACCGCCGGGGGGGCTGCATGGGATGATTGGCAAGGGAAACAATGTTTGACTTTGGATTCGATGTCTGTGTTAATGCCCGGCCACCAATCATAGCTTCTGGCCAATGCTTTCATCCTTACTATCCCTGGATGGCCCTCGTGAAGTGATGTGAGTACTGAGGGCTGTAGCTGAGAGGGTATGATGACCCTATGTCCCCATAGCAGGCAGCCTTTTGGGGTTCTGTTTTCCTGTTCTCATAGGGCTTCACTGGTCCCCCCCTCTGCTGAGCAGGCCAACCTTTCAGTACCCATTGTAGGACAGTGGCCAATGTGGGGTCTTTGGGGGTGCATTTGGCAATAAGGCTTGCAGTGACTGGACTGTCTGGTAAGTGTTCCAGAAGGAGGATAGGGTGTGTAGGTGCCAGGTCAATGAGGTTGATTTGCACCGGGCAGTGGCTGAGAGCGGCTGCATGTGTGATCTGAGACCCCGGCTACTATTCAACAGTGTATGAGTAAGCTGCCAGGAATTCAGTCCAGTGGGTGAGGTGGGGGGAGAGCACTTGAGGGATTTGTTTATCCCCAGCTATGAGGCTCAACAAGGATTTATGTTCGATGATAAGTGTGAATTTCCAGCCATAAAGGTAGTCATGGAAATGCTTAATTCCTGCCACAGCAGCCAGGGCTTCTTTGTCCAGTTGGCTGTAATTCCTCTCTGCTGCCGATAGGGTGCGAGAGAAATATGCAATTGGTGCATTGGACCCATCTGGAAATGTATGGCCAAGGACAGCCCACACCCCATATGGGGATGCATCACATGTTAGTTGGACCGGAATGGATTCATTGTATTGGACTAACAGGCTGTCCAAGGTGACCAAGGCCTTTGCAGCCTGGAATGCCTTTTGTTCGACCTCTCCCCAGTGCCATGGGGTTGATTTGTCCAGAAGCCTATGGAGTGATTCCGCTACTGTAGCTTTATGTTGCAGGAACATGCTGTAAAAGTTTAACAGTCCCAAAAACGCTTGGAGTTCCATTTTGTTAGTTGGGGGTGGGGTGTTGTGAATTGCAGCTGTTTTGTCTTTTGTTGGGTGGATGCCAGCAGCATTGATTCTAAACCCCAAAAACTCAACTTCTGGGACATCTATCAAACACTTTTTTTTATTTAGTTTGAGCCCAGCCCCCCTGAATCTTTGTAACATGGTTCTCAGTTTATTGAGGAGGTCCTGGTGGTCGTTTGTGGCTATGAGGACATCGACAAAATATGGGGTGACTCCCGGAATGCCCTGTAACAAACGTTCCATTAATGATTGGAAAATGCCTGGGGCTGTGCTAACCCCAAACTGCAGGCATGTGTACTTGAAAGTCCCCCTATGGGTTACAATTGTTTGTGCCTCAGCCATTGCATCATCTACAGGCAATTGCTGGTAAGCTTGTGCCAGATCCAGTTTTGCAAAAATTTTCCCTTGTCCCAATGAATGGAGGAGGTGTTGAATAACTGGGACCAGATATGCATGCCATTGTAAAGCCTTATTCAACGTGCATTTGTAGTCAGCACATAGACGAATGGAACCATCTGGCTTGATAGGGGTTGGTTACAATTGGGGTCTCCCATTTGGCGGCCGATTGGCACCAGGATCCCCTGAGCTATGAGTTTGTCTAATTGTTCATCGACCTTAGGTTTGAGGGCCAAAGGGACTCTCCGGGGCTTTATTCTAATTGGTGGTACCCCGGGGTCTAGACTAAAGGAGATGGGTGTTCCCCGATATTTCCCCAGCTCACTGTTAAAAACGTCCTCGAATTCCCTGGTGATGTCCGCGTCCAAAGTGGTGTTTACTTGGTTGATTCCTGCGATGTGTAGACCCAAACGGCAGAACCAATTCTGTCCCAGGAGGCAGGGAAAGGTCCTTTTCGCGATCAGGAGGGGCAGGTAGCCAGAAAACTGTTGGAACTTAACCAGGAACTCTCCCCGTCCTAAAATAGGGATTAGGTTCCCTTGGCAATCTTGCAGAATAGTTGCTGATGGAGTGAGGTCCCCTTCCTTGAGTGAGGGCTGTAGATCCTTGATGGACTTCCAGGACATGATACTCACTGGGGACCCTGAATCAATTTGCATTTCACAATTTTTTCCATTTATGCTGACCATTGTCCTGATCGTATTCATGCTTCCGTCATCCTCTGATGTTTGCTGTATGTCTTCGGAGATGGTGTGACACTCCTCATCCGGCTTCCTCGGGTTGTTGGGGGTTCATCTGTTGTTGTAAGATGTCCCCCACCTATTGCTTGTGCCACGAGGCCCCCGCGTTGAGCCCCCTGGCATTGGATGTGCCGGGGTCAGGGATCTACAGGCACGATAGATGTGTCCCTTCTTTAGGCAGTGGCTGCAGATTGATTGAAGGTAGGGGCAGTTGGAACGCTGGTGATTCCCATTGCATCCCCCTCAAGGTGTTTGGCGTGGGTTGGTGGCCATCTTGGGGCCCCTCGTGTGCTTGACCAGGTGGACATTGCCATCTTCGATCTGGTCTTCCTCTGAGTCCCCCTCACAGGTCGTCTGGTAGACGTTGCTTTGTCTCTTGTTCCCGGGGGGGGGGGGGGGTAGGTGGCTTCTGTGGTCATGGCTTCCTCAATCGCAATGGTAAGGGTCAGTTTTGGCCTTGCAACGAGCCTTCATTTTAGTTTGTCATCTCTGAGGCCAGCAACCATCTATCTCTTATCATTCTGTCTAACTGGGCATCAAAATCGCAATTGGTGGCTAGCACTCTCAGATTTGCTATGAAGTTGGCAATGGGTTCTCCCTCTGCCTGGCTTCTGTTATAGAACTTGAATCTTCGTGATAGTTGTGATGGTTTTGGAGCATAGTGGGCTTGTAGTTTTTCCTTCAGCTCCGACCAGTCCACTTACATCATTGTTTGTGGGGACGCTATTGATCTCGCCATCCAGTGGACTGGTTTCCCGCAACAGTTCAAGAAGATGCCTTGCTTCTCCTTATCTGTGAGGCTGGTCAACCGACTCCCAATGATGAAGAACTCGAATCTCTTCATAAACATCTCCCATGTTTCCACCTTCAGATCGTATGGGTCGCAAGGGAGAGAGTGAGCAGCTGGGGTTGTCGGTGTAGTTGCCATGTCATTCCCTTAGGTCTGTTGCTATTTCGGGTTGGGTTTTCGGCTATTTCGGGTTAGGAATGTCCTTTGTTCCGAATCCCAGACTTGTCACCAGTGTTGTAGCTGAAAACCCTGTCCTTCTACGTTAAAAAATGCACCAGATGAAGGGTGGTTTGGATGACCATGAGAATGCCCATTTATTCAAAGCTGCAAGTAAAACTCACGATGCATTTTCTAGCTAAGCTGTCCAGGCTGGCCGTGGGTTTTGTATCTTGCCGCGGCTCCGCCTGTCAATTTCCCTATTGGCTGGAGCATCCCGACCAATTGGAGTTCACGCAGGCGGACTGGGGGGGAATTCCATCCACGCGTGCGCAAAACGTAACAGTATGAATGTACAGTACGTAAGGGAGTTGAGTGCAATATTAGTGTCTTCCAATTTACCTTCTCCAGCAACTGACACTATATACCTGTTAGGCTACTGAGCAACTTCCTTCTGCAATACCTTCCCCTCTTGAAAACATACTTTAAAAATGAAGTAGGAGGTAAATGAAACAGCTGAAGAGGAATGACAAACAGCTTAAGATCTAACAGCCCACATAAATTCATTGGCAGCACTGAACATTTTATCCATGGTCATTAGTGCTTCCACTACTTTTAAAACTTGAGCTAACCCAAGTGTCACTTTCTGTCTATCTGCTTCATATATATTAGCCAAAGCCTGGTTTGGCTTTCACAGATGGTATTTCATGGATACTATTGCCCCCTCTCTACTCTTACAGACATTAATTACTTATTTCAATTCAGAGACTTTGGCAAAAGATGTTTGTTCAATACTTTATGGGTATTTCTTGGGCATACCAAGAGAGGAGAAAAGGTATGCAAAGCTTAAAACATCAATGGCCAAATTTCAGATTCATGGTATCTGAACCAGATACTGTCATGTAACAGACAGGAGACAAGATTTTAAAGTTGCTGAGGTTGAGAACTATAGGACTATTCTGATACAGAAAGGCAGCTCTCTCCCCACCCCCTTGGTTCTCAATTCTTAATCAAGGGTGTCAGAGCCCTATTGTGATAATGCTGTTCCTGTGGGGAGGGGGGACTGAATGCATTGATAAGCTTATTGCCTATTCTATTTCCCATACATCCTGTATCCCCTTAATTTATAATTCTCACTCTGGTGCCTAGGCACCCTAAGCTTGATTTACCTTTTGGGGAATATAATAAGGGGGGGGGAGGGCCATATATTTTGTCTCAGTCCTGAAGTGTCATGAAGATGACCCTGGGAACCATTTATCTTGTTCTTAGGACTGCTGGTTAAACAACATCTTCACACATGTGGGTTGGCTCATTCAACTTCAGACTGAGGGGAGGGGTTTCTAACTAGTTTATCCTAACTGTACTGCATGAGGGAAACTCAGAGACTGTTTTCTTTTTGTCCTGCAATCACTCTCTTTCAATAAAAAGTTCCTTTTGAAATGCTGAAGTTTCAAGAGTCTTTACTTTTTTGAATGGAGGGGAGAGGCAGGACATTACAAAGGGAAACAATCCAGCTTCACGCTCGCTGACCACATAGTCATTCCTGGCTAACTTCTCTCTCTAGAGAGAGCTGAACTCTTCACATCAGTGTGAGGGGATGGAAAATGCCATGTTTGTTTAGTTAAGTTTTACAGCTGCACAGGCCCAGCTAAATGGGACATTAGGTGAAATGAACTCCCAGCACGTTCTGCACACTGATCTGAGAGCAGAAATATCCAAGATGTACCAAAATAGCATTTGTGTAAATTAAGCTGCTCAGAAAGAAAAAGAACACAGTACTCCCAGTGCTTTCTGAAGCAGACATAAAAAATGTCATGTTTATTGGACATTGAAATAAAAATGTCCAAAAGATTAAAACAAAAGCAAAACAACTCCAGCCTCCAAAACTGAGTTGTCAGTCCTGGCAAGACCATTCTGTGATGTTTGAAATTGCATTTTTTGAAATTTAGCTCTGGTACTGTTCAAATTTCTTTATGGTTGAACTATCAAAAGAATAGCTTGCCTACTTTAGCAGGACTGTCCTCTGAGAATTATCAAATAATTATGACAGATGACTGCTCTGAGTTAAGCGTGTATAATGTCCTAGCTGCCTTTCAGTTTTAGAAAAGTCAACAATAGCTATGTTGCCTGGGAATTTCTTTGATGTAAATGGAGGACATCAAGCAACTCAAAGAAAGACTTGCTGGCTGAATTTGCAGGCATAAAGCTGTGCCATAGTGTCAAGGATTATGCATAGTAGATAAAACAGTGGCTTAATTTTCCTCTGAACCATAAAGCAGCAGAAATACACACTACAGATGCTCAGAAATACTCCTATTTATTAACAATCCCATTTCTTAGTGAGCAGAAAAAGGTTCTGCTGAAAAGTCATAATAAATCTGAAACCTTGACCAGTTCAGATGTATGCATTTCAGTTTATTAAACTGAGATACATATATGTTCCTTTCTTCCTTGATGCATTTCTGAATTGTTTCATCATAATTTCTTTTCAGGAAAGCATAAAATACTAAGATATAGCCATGGATTATAAATTACATTGTCTAGATTCATCCAATACCATAATCTACAAAACAAATCAAATTTGATCACACATGGATCACCATATGATCTAGATCAGGGTGTCAAACTCGATTTCATTGAGGGCCATATCAGAGTTGTGTTTGATCTCGGAGGGCCAATGGAGGTGGTGTGTGGCTGGAGTGGGCATGGCCATAGTGGGCATTTGACACATACTGAAGATGCATTTTTTCCCTTCTCTTCTTTCTTTCCATAGTTAGAATAGAATACAACTCTTAACTGGTAAAGTGTGATTAGATACACAAGTTGCAGAGCCAAATCAGACAGAGAGGTGCATCTGACAGACTCAATAATTCCTCTGTAGAATTGTATTAGCAGTTCTTTGTGTGTGTGTATTTATTATATAGTTCTTTACTTGTATATAAAGAATATATATAACTAGAATAGAAAAGATTCTCTGCCTCTGTTTATACAACCTAGGATTGTATTAGTTTTTTTGGCTGCTGCTGTACATTGCTGGCTCATATTCAAATGATCATCCATTAGGACTCCAAGGTCCCTCTCACACTTACTGTTTTTGAGCCAGGTCTCACCTAATCTGTATTTATACCTTTGGTTTTTCTTACCTAACTGTGAAGCTTTGCTTTTCTCCACAATAAAATTCATTTTGTTGGATAGGGCCCAATGTTCAAGTTTGTCAAGATCTTTTTGGATTCTGAGTTTGTCTTCTGGGGTATTGGATTTCTGCCAGTTCAATATCATCTGCAAATTTGATGAGTTCCCATTTTATTTCATCTAAGTTATTTATAAAGATATTGAGTACTGGGACTAAGACAGAGCCTTGCGATAGCCTACTGCTTACTTCTCTCCATGTGGATGAAGTACCATTAAGGACCACTCATTATTACTACAACTATTCTTCATATGTTTTAGCCTCCAACTTCCTAATAATTTTTGTTGCTGTTCTCTGCACTCTTTCTAGAGTCTCAACATCATTTTTAAATTGTGCAATCAAAACTGGATGCAATATTCCAAACATGATCTTACCAAGGCATTATAAAGTGATACTAACACTTCATGTGATCTTGATTCTATCCCTCTGTTAAGGCAGCATATATTGTATTGACTTTTTTGGCAGCTATGGCAAACTGTTCATTCAGATTTAAGTGGTCATCTATTAAGACTCCAAGAAGTTACTGCTTTTTAGCCAAGTTTCACCTACTCTATATCTTTAAATTTGGTGTTTCTTTCCTAAGTATAAAACCATACTTTTCTCACCACCTAATTTTATTTTGTTAAGAGCTGGTGTTAAATTCCTTCTAGATCTTGAGCTTATCTTTTGTGGTTTGGGTTATTTTTGCCAGTTTGATATCTGCAAATCTGATAGAATCCCTTTATATTAATGTTAAATACATAGCTACAAGAAACACAGACCGCAGTCATCAACGATGTAGAGTCAGGATGAGAACCACTAAATATGGTTTAGCACATCTTTATATAACCCCATTCTCAAACTCATTGCCTCCATTGCAAAATGCAAAATTTTAGCACAAAAGTCCATTGGCTGCATTTAAGTGCACACTAATACTTGCATTATCTGATGACATGTTTCTGATTCCTTTTATTAGGATGTACTTAGTGGCCATAAGGGTGGCAAAGCATTCCCACTTCGCCACCCTTATCGCATCCGCAGAAAACCGCCCGGCTGCTCTGTTTAGGGTGACTCGCTCCCTTTTGG
>JAEANM010021560.1:0-11820 GCA_017656035.1 Myanophis thanlyinensis
ACACTCATACATACACATACATACATATATACACAGGCTGTTTTATTTCAAAAGATTACAGCTTGCAAAATATCACAGAATATATTTGTAGTTAAGGTTAATAAAGAACAAGAACATCAATTAGTTAATGTACTACCTACAATACTACAATCAGGGGAGATATAGTATCTGAGTTCTTCCTTTCCCTGCTTTCTAGAACTCCCCAAGATGGTCCCATGTAAATTTGTGGCAGATCATAAAAATAATGCCTAAAATAAATATGTTAAACAGAAGTGCACTTAATGCACATTTTTGTTAAAATTTCCAAAATGAAAACATCTGCCCTGAATGAAGCAGAGGGAGAATTGAGAGGAGCCACTAGTAAAAAAATATATATTGACCTACGGAATGAAGATAGCATTGTTGAATTAGATCAAAGGTTTATCAAGGTTAGTATCCTATTTCACAATGGCCAAATAGATGCATTTGGAATCAGTTCTAGAGTTAATCATATTACAGTATTGATAAAGCCTGGAAGCTGAAGTTATTTAATAGTAGCTCATTGAAGTACCAATAAATCACAAATCTAGTTTTTTTCTTTTGACATGCTATAGTTTTAAAGGCTGTCCCCTATTATAAGGCACTCTCATTTTCCACTGCTTCACAGCTGCTTTTCTCATTGTTTATTCACCATATTTTTACATAGTGAAATATAATGACCTTGAAAATAACTACAAGTTGGTTTCACACTGTTTTTGAAGGACTGGAATATGAAAACCCTGGTGGTACTTGAAGCAACCAGAGAACAAGAAAATGTAAACTGAAACAAAACAGATTAGCACTGAAAAAAAATTGTCTACAAATATACCAGAAAAGGAATACATTCCAGAAAAGGATACAGATAAACATGTGGACTTTGAAAACAGAGAAAAAGATAAATTTGTTGAATTTGGTTAGATGCAAAAGACAAGAAAGAAAAGTAATAGAAAAGGATTTGAAATTATACACATAAGGTATGAATGCAAGACATGATGAGTCAAGTATAAAAGGAAATATTGTGTTAACATGTAGCGTAATATTTTTCTCATGTTAATTCTGTGGTGCTCCCCATCTGACTTAGTAAAAACCTAGACCCTGTATTTACTTTTACCACTGCAGATCAGGGATAGAGAGGAGACATATGTCTGCAGTTCCATAATGCTCTAGAAACAACCCTCTTGATCATTTTGTCTCAGTCCTGTCTAGACAGGAAAGGCAGACAAATATTCTTGTTGGATGCTCCCAAAAGAAGTTAATCCCAATGGTGTCTAATTGATACTGCCAGTATCAAATTGAGCAGAATACCTAATTAAAGCTCTTTCTGCATTATCCTTTGTAGAAATATATTCACTAATTTTCTGGCATGCCCCCAGAAAACAGCACATAACAAAAGGTAAAAATATAGAAGCCTGCAAACATCAAACATTCTTTGCATCTGATGAAACAGATTATGCTCTAAGAAATCTTATAAAATGCTTAAGGCCTACTAAAATCTTTATCATTTCTGTTATCCAGAGCTATCACAGCTCTCTCAGAAAAATATTACTCACCTGCAAAAATACGTTACGCAGTTCATTTGGATCTGCTCTTTTGGTTGTCTGAACCTATAAAGACAATATTGGAAAAAAATTAATAGTTCCCTGGTCAAGTTATTCAACAACCAAGGAGGAAAGCCTCTCACTGTACTCTTTGATAAAGGTAGCAAGTCTCTTATCTAAATAATAAAATGTTTACAATATTTACATACAGTTTTGTTTTATTTAAGTCAAAGTGAATGAGGTGCTCATATAATTGTCAACTCAGGAGTAATTGCCAAGAAAAGAACGGACCACGTAAAAAATTAACAGGCTGCTTCTTGATCAAACACATTGCGTTACTGTTCCATCTTTCCCTCTTGAATTGACTTTTTGTGGGAAAAATAAAAATAAAACTGAACCATGAAAAACCAAGAAAAAATTGACAGTAACATCCAGCCTGCAATGTAAAATTCTATGAACAAAGTAAGACCACTCTAGGATAAAGTCTCACGTGAAATTATCAAAATGTACTAAACAGAAGGCAGCTGTGTTCTCAGGCAAAGACAACAGAGTAAAACTCAAACATGATATTGTAGGTGCCAGAAAGTACAAGCAGGCTTCCTCAAATAAATTAATCTCATTCCTGTTCCAAGAACAAGATCATATAACCTCAGCACGGGTGAGAGAATCCTAGTTTACTACACATATGGATACTTTTCTAGATGGACTTATTATTATTTATTAAATTTATATACCGCCCACTCTCCCTAGGGACTTCGGGGCGGTGTACAGCAGATAAAAAATACATCAACAACTAAAAACCAATTTAAAACGATTATATAAGCTGTTACATTTTAAAATACAAGTTAAAAATTAGAATTAAGTTAATTTTATAAAATTTAAAATTAAGCCCACAATTAAAATAACCCTGAGGTGTCAGGCCAGGCCGGCTAGTTGGAAAAGATGGGTTTTCACTGCACGTCAGAAAGCTCGGAGGTCAGTAATGGTCCGAATCTCAGGGGGGAGTTCGTTCCATAAGGAGGGCGCAGCCACAGAGAATGCTCGGACCCTTGGGGCCATCAGGCGACATCGACCCGACAGTGGCACCCCGAGGAGGCCTGCCCTGTTGGAGCGCACCGGTCGGTTGGAGGCTGAATAACCTCACTGGTCGGTTGGACTTCAACTGAATAACCTAGAAATCTATAAAATGATCTTACACAGTATTTTGCACTGGCCACCTACAAACTTTGGGGAGAAGAGAACATCAAAATATCCATGCTTGTTATATATGTGACCATTTCAATCCTACCAAATCTATTTTTTTTCCAGAATTCCGTTTCTGTTCAGAATCACTTATATATGTCATTACTTTACATTACTCTTTATTGAGTGGGTGTCTTCCAAGATATATTGAACTATAAATCTCAGAATTACCAGCTACATTGGCCAAGAATGATCTAGGCATCTCTCCAAAAACCAATCAAACCATAGAGTAGGATTATGGGTGGGTGGGTGGTGTGGGGGGGAAAAACAGGGCTAAATATTTTAAGTTGAACTCTCACCTTCTTCTATATTAAATTAGAAAGTAATATAGTTGTTGTTGGGTTCTACATCCAAGAAATGCAACATAGCTAGCATACATGTATGTAGACTTTGAAAATCAAACTTTTTTCCCTTATAGTCTATCCAAACCTAAATTGCTTAATGAGCACGAAGCTTTACTTTTATAGATCAAAGACCACATGGGCACATTAAATGTAATTGTCAACTTTCCCCAAATAATCCACACATCAACATTCCACCGGTCATTAAATCAGATTAGAACACTGCTCCATTATGCTCACAAATCTGAGGCTGTGAAGAATGTGCTGTGTGCAAGAAGAACCTGGATTCAAACTCAGGTGTATCCAAAGCAGCTTTTAAAGACTCCTCCCCCAATCTGCTAAGAATCTCTTCCTGTTAGGAGACAGGATACTGAGCTAGATGAACCACAACCCTTTAAGCGATCCCAGTGTCAACTATAAAAAACCCCAAGAGGCAAAAACTCTTCTCTGAAGTTCTCAGGGAATCCAGGAGAGGCAAGGAGAAGATAGTCCCACCTTCCATGGTGCATGGATGGATTTGATCATTACACCACACTTGCCACTAAGTAATCGGGAACAGCACACATAGACTGTATTCATAGTTACTGAAAACCAGGCTGCAAGAATGGGTAGCTTAGATACATTTGGCAGCGGAGAAACCAGGTTGAGGAAAGCAAACCCACGTCATCTGGAGTTTATGCTTATCCAACGTGTCCTCCACCAGACCTCTAAGATAACCTTCCCCAACTTGGGCTTTCCATATATGCCAGACTTCAACTCCCAGCCTCAGGCACTACCCTACCCTGACCAAAATTCCCGGAAGACACCGGTTGAGAAAGGCTGCTGCGTAAACTGCCCCTTCCTCGGCTCCACCGGCAGGAGTTTTCTTCGAGAGCCGCCCCCCACCCCATTCCTTAAGAGTTATTTTTTTTTTAATGTCCGGTTTTCGACACAATCCGCCGTTGACCCTCAAACACTATTCCCGTTCCCGCTGCCCCTCGCAGCGGGCCGCCCGGTGTGTGTGTGTTGAGGGGGCTCGAAGCTATACTCGGGGTTGGCGGGACGGAGCATCCTGTCCCCCTCCCCGAAAGGCGCGAGTTGGCCCTGAGCAGCCTTGCCCGGCTTCTTAAGCAACAAGCAGAGAGAAGGAGAAGGGAAGGAGAGTCACCTTGACCGCCATGCTGAGCTCGGGAAAGCGGATGGAGGAGGAGGAGGAGGAGGAGGAGCCTCTCGACGGCGCTGTCAAGCAGCGGGGCGCGTCGCCACCGCCGCCGCCCGCCTACCCCAGCCGACCCTCTGAGAAGGAGGCGCCTCCGCTAAGTTTGGGCTCCGAGTTTGTCCCGGGGTGACCCCGGCTTTGGCACGCCGTCGCCGGAACGGGCTTGGTTCTAGAACGCCGCCGTCCTGGACGCTCCGCGTTCTAACAAGCCGACCCTGACTGTGGCCGACGGGGAACGAAAAGCCAACGTCCCTTGCGCAACGTTGGCTCCGCATTCCCAAAACAACGAGGCCCGTCGGCATGAGCAAGTCGATTAGCCTCCCGAGTGCCACCTGGGCGCGGAGAGGGCGTTTTCACTCCAATTGCAACTGGAATGCGGTGGAAATGCCGAGCCATCTGTAAACCGCTTAGAGAAGTGAAGCGGTATATAAGTCTAAGGGCTATTGCTATTCTGCTTTCCCTGGACTTCATTGCTGATGGGGGGAGGGGGGGGGAAAGCAGCTTCACTCTTATGTAATGTGGCTTTCATCAAAGATGTGCTGGTAAAACCCACATGATCTTGTGTGGATAAATGCAGTTGTGCCGGGGTTATCATCCGGATCTTAAGTTTAAAATGCTCACTGCAGAAACAAGTCTACTGAAATTATTTCCACACTTGTACCAAGGGCAGCACTGCCATTACATTCAGAAGGTTAAAGGTCACTTCAGTTCAGAAAAGCTAAAGCGGGTGGTCCCTCTCCATTATATCAAATCAGTTTTTATTTTTAATATGGTAAATATTAAATATAACTTGTATAAACAAAAGCTCTTTTTAGGGTCCTCCGTTTTTTTAAAAGTGCAGAGGGTCCTGAGAGAAAAAAAATTAAGAAACACTGATCTAAGGTATCAATTGGGGACTTATCCCCTACCTGGTATCTAGAAAACCTTTGCAGAGGCTTAGTAGTTCTGAAATAATAGAAGTAGTTAAAATATTACATTTCCATTGTTCAGTTGCTTGGGAGGGATTCAAAGTCAAGCCAAGGTTTTTGAATCGTAGATGCTTTTCCCACCTGCATTTAACTATGGTACAAATATCTCCAACATCTTTGTCCCAGTGATGTATGTATGTATGTATATGTATATGTTTATAAAATTTATTAACCACCCATCTTACCTCAGGGAAACTCTGGGCAGCTTACATTCATAAAAGCTGTACAAAGATAAAAGCACAGATAAAATACTACACACGGCCAAATACGGCAATTGAAAGATGGGGAGGGCAAGAGCAGGATAGGGGAGATGTGGGATCTATTGTGAATCGATCCCACCTGTGATTCCACTGTGATGCTCCCCTATTGAAGTCCAAAGTTAACTGGCAGAGCCAGGTATTTGAAGGTGTTGCCTTCATTTCATCATCAAATTGTGCATAAAACAGCCTTAAGTGATCCTTAGTTGTGATTTCCCCTTAGACCAGCAGTAATCAGTACCAATTTGGGAGAGTATCAACTCTGACACATTTTACCATTCATGCTGTCAGTAAGCCAGGCACACGACCCACAAGGCACGAGGTCCATCAGTGTCTACATCAACCTAAAGCTGATGTAGCATGCCTCTTCCCCTTTCATCCCCAGGTGCTTTCTTCCAATGCAGTTCCATGCAGTTCCATTTTTTTTCTCCTCTGGATGCAAAGAACTGCAGAGGGCTAAGTTTTGAATGAGTCACTCACGCTCTCTTGGAAACTTGTGACAATGGTTTTATGAAAGCCCCAGCTTCTGCAAACATGCTGAACAGCTGTTTGGTGGGCTTGCCCATACACGTTTATAAAAAAAAAATCTCTTTAGAAAGCATCCTGGTGAATCTGCTGGATAGTTCAGTTGACTTGCTGATGAGCGCAGTTTTGAGAGAAATGCACTTTCATGATGTTGAAAAGGTGTAGAGAGGCTGGGAATTAGGACCTAGCTAGCCTGCTTTCTCCTGCTTTACCATCCAAGGTTTCTCATCATTTCAGCAAACCCTCTGAAGAGCGGTTCAGTGGGCTTGTTGGGGTTCTTGCACATCAAAAGTAACAATTTGATAGTCATTAGCAAAATAAGGAAAAGACAGAAGCAGCATTTCTTGCCTGAAGATTTATTTCCAGCCCTTTGCATGGAATAAATGAGAGAAAGAAGTACAGGAAACTTGAATGTTAATTGTTATACAGCAATGCCATTTTTTTTTTCATAATTTCATAGCTTCATAGTTTGCTACATTAAATCTATCTGATCTTTGTGTCCTGGGAAATACATTGTTGCTACATTTTGTGTTCAGCCGATTACAGTAATCAGCAATCTTTTTAGGATCTCTTCACAAGATGCAAACTTTGAATTTTCTTGACCCAGATTGTAGCAACTGATTCTCGTCATGCCATTGACTGCTTTAGCACTGAAATCAAATTGTTGTCCCAAATGACCATATGATGCAAGTAAGGAACCAACCAGCACACCAAATAGGACAGATATCAGGTTCTGCACAACTTCCTATGACTATGTTGCTTTGATCCTGGAATTCCTTGCCAGATGTAACTTATGATGCTCCAAAGACCCTTATTACTCCATATATTCCTGACAATATCAGTTTTCTTAATTTTATTACCAGCATTGGTATTGTATTGGTAAATTTTAATGCCTTATTTTAACTCAATCTTAGAGAAAGTCTCAATTTTATATACATTTTTTAGTATATATAGTATCTCTAGTTACAAATGCCCAGGCTTCTAAAATAGCATATGCCTGTCAAGTCCTTGTATCGCCTTCATTATTGAAACTCATTAATTCTGCTAAATCATTGGACAGTAAGTAGGTAATGAATGGAAAGTTCTGAACTGTATAAAAATAAGATCAACCATAGTTTGCTGCTTTCTGATCTTCAATCCCTAAGGACTGGAGATTTTTACAATTGTAAAATAAGTTTACATAATTTTAAATAAATGCATATTTTCAATCAACAGTGTTATATGGAGAAAACAAGAAAAGTTGAACCAATAAATCAATAATTTGAGAATATTATCTAACATATTTGAAATCAAGATTTGATATGTTAGCAAATCAAATTCTACAAGGCAGATTGAGAACTATTCCATATTTTTTTTTAACAATCTATCCCTGTAAAGCAGGAGCAATTAAAAATGATATCCATGTGCTTTTGTATCGTAATGTATATAAAGTTTTAAGTACTGTGCATAGTTCAGTTGGCCATTGTTCATACTTATTTTGTTCTTTCGTATTTCATCAGATAAAGATGAGCACATTAATCACAACCTGAGTAAAGTTTGTGTTATGTCATAATGTCAGAGAACAATGGTTAAAGCTGTTATAGTACACATTAGTAGATTATAGATTAATTTTTAAAATAAAAGTTTATTAATTAGTAGACAAGAGTTGTTTTTAGTTTGTTAAAAAGGTATATGGCTAGCTTTTGACTGTAACAATTGATTTGACTGTAACAATTGATTTGAACTGTACATATCCATGAGTATAACAGGAATTATTGTCAAAACTTAATAGGCAGAATAATGGTGCAGATGAGACAATGAACTCTGGTGCTGCAGTGGTTAGAATGCAGAATTGCAGATAAACTCTGCCCATAGTCTGGAGTGTGATACTGATAGGGGTCAAGATTGATTCAAACTTCCATCCTTCTGAAGTTGGTAAAATGAGGACCCAGATTGTTGAGGGCAATATGATGACATTGTAAACCGCCCAGAGAGTGCTATAAAGCACTATGGGGTCATATATACCAGTAAGTCTAAGTGCTATTGCTAGTGCTATACAACCCTGTTTGGAATAAGAACTCAAAGGAGTGAGGGATGAAATTACTCTCTGGGGAAGAACTACAGATCCTTGCTTCAATCGTCAAAATTTCAACATGGGTCTGAGAAACCAAAAAAAACCCCTACACCCTGCCTTGAAGTCTGGAGAAATTCTGACAATGAGCATTCAATCTTTTCTCACCTCTGCCACTTAACTGTTTCCTACTTAATAAGCAGTCCTTTTTAATAGCCATTAAACCATGAAAGTTGTACAAGACAAATCATGTATTCTATGTTAGGAAGATCAGCTTAACTATTTTTCTGTGAACACTGTAATTGTTAGACTGAATACACCCTTAACAATTAAGATTTTTTTCCCCTAGTTTGTAAAAGCACACAATTCCTTTATTTTGCATGTCCCTTTATAGTACTTTGCCTGAGAGACAATTAGGCCTCAAGTCCTGAGCCTCTATAGCAGGGGTGTCAAACTGGCAGCCCATGGACCGGATACATCACGGGCAGGCAACACCCATCCCAGCTCCGCAAAGAGGAAAACATCATGATAAGTCACATGACAGCAACATGATGCCACGAGTTTGACACCCGTGCTCTATAGTTCTTCAGCCAGTAGATCTTAGCTGTAGCAATATGTTTAATTTTGAATATATTGTGAGGAATTGTATCAAAGTAGCATGTGTGTCATTTAAAAAATACTGAACTTAAACATAGTCTAAATTCTGCTCTATGTGTATTTAAAGCCTCAGGTCTAAATTATAGTCACGTTTAAATAAACATTTATACAGTAATGAAATTTAAATACAGAATTAGCATAATGTTATACCTTCAACTGCATTTCCCAATTTACTTCCCATTATTGCTCACTTGTATCTTTTTCATTAAAAAGCTATGCATTCCATATTCATAAATTTGTTACTGAAATATTCACATCATTATATCTCCATTTGTTATTTCTTCCTGAATTCTGTTACTTGTGATTGGCATATTATCCTACAACATCAGATGTCTTTATTACACTGGATTGGAAATTCAGTATGAAGAAGTTTAAGTCATTTTAACTGTTTAATATGCACATTAAATACTAATTTCAGCCTTATCAAAATGATCCCATCCTTATGATACTCTTGTTCCAGAGCCAAAATAACTGAAGTAGAGCAAGTATAGTAATTGGAGAATCCGACTGGTTTGCTTAAGTATGTTGCCATTGTATGTATGGGATGTGAATAATTGGAGATTTCTAACCTTTGTTGACATACAACAATTCATTTAGTGACCAAAATTACAACAGCACTGAGTAAAGTGACTTATGACTGTTTTTCACACTTATGTCTGTTGCAGCATCCCCATAGTAATGTAATCAAAATTCAGACACTTGGCAACTGACTCATATTTATGGCTGCTGTGGTTATGTGATCACCTTTTGAGACCTTCAGACAAGCAAAGTCCATTGAGAAGCTGGGTTTGTTTAAAAACCGTATTGAATTCCTGCCATGTTTTCACATACAATCACAATAGAGCCCAAAATTTCAGTTGCTAAGCAAGACAGTTGTTAAGTGAGTTTTGGCCCATTTTACGTCCTTCCTTGCCAGACTTAAGTGAATCAATAGTTATTAATAACATGTTTGCTACTAAAGTTCCAGTTAACATGGTTGTTAAGTGAATCAGACTTCCCCATTGATTTTGCTTGTCAGAAGGTTGCAAAAAGTGATCACGTGACCCTGGGAGACTGCAACCATTATAAAAATTAATCAGTTGCCAAGCGCATGAATCTTGATCACATGACCATGGGGATGCTGCAAAGTGTGAAAAAGTCAGTGCTGCTGTAACTTTGAACAGTCACTAAGCAAATGGTTGTAAATTGAGGACTACCTGTATTGTTTCTTTCTCCTTAACCCAGTAGGTATTTCTGAACAGACTAGCTGCCCAAAGTTTTATATTGGTAGTATTAGAAGCTATCTATTGTTTTCTGTGTAACTTTAAAAAAAATGTCATTCCAAGTCATTCCAAGCTTTGAACAAGGAACTTTAAACTAGCTGGTGCATACACTTCTACTGCTCCTTACCATCTAAGTCTAAACCAGTAGGCACTACCCTTGACTTTTCTTGGAAGGAGACGATACTGAAATTAATACCTCTATGAGATCCCGTTTTCAAACAATGGACTTTCAGCAACAAAGATAACAGGATAATATAATATAATTTGAAGGGACTTTGAAGATCTTTTAGTCCAAACCCCTGTTCAAGCAGAAAATCCTACACCATTTCAGACAAATGGTTGTCCAATCTTTTAAAAACTTCCAGTGTTGGATAGCATCATTGGTAGACAATGAAGTACATTTATTCAGAAGTTTTGTTTGACCCCAACTTTCTCTGCCTGTAGAAAATCTATAGAAATGCATCTCTTTATATATCAAATATATGACTATACATTAAATGGAAATAAGTCAGATATTGAGCCCATTGCCAGAAGGTCCAAAATGATGTAAAGAAAATCTCTTAGAATTTACTGGTTGACCAGCCCTGGAAAGTCTTCAACAAGTTGATTCTCTTCCACTTCCAGACAAACATCTGAGAATGGCAAATAAATCTTTCTCTTCTCACTTGTCATGTAGAGAATAGTTTAGCATGTTCTGTTTATGTCTGTTGTTCTCTTAGCTCAAGATGAAGTTTGGATGGTTTGTTCCTTTCTACTGGAATTCCTTTCTACTGGGTATTGCAATTACCGTAAGTCTCCTGCTCTCCTACTTTACCTACCAACTCTTGCAGATTCCTTCTTCCACCAAGAGTAAGTCCAGAGGAGTTTGTCTAGAGGAGTTTGTTTCTACTACTCTTTATTACCAGTAGCTGCTAATAGGTTTGACTGTTTCATTGGTTGGTTGAGTTTGGGGCTATTCCTGCATGGGGTCAGCAATTGGTTCTTGTATGCACTGCTGTTCTCCACTTGTCTCAGCTGTTTGGATACCAAACTAAGTTAAGTTCATATCCCAACTTCTCCCACTGAAGCTTTAACTAGTCTTTGCTTTGCTGGCCTTCAGTTCTTGGGCACTGCTTCAACCTAAATGATCCACCACATGTCTCAGCTGCTGCCTCGATACTCTGCTGTAGAATTCTCTGTGGGGAGGAGGTTTGTCCTCCCTGAGTATTACAACATAAATCTATGCATATCTTCCTCTGGATCTGTGACTCCCTGGAATCTTCTTCAAAATGTTTTCCAAATCTTCATACACCAATATTATGCCATCATTTCAGCCCTTCCCGAATCAGCCTTTAAAAAAATTCTCTCATAGGTATGCTGGCTTGTGTGCAGCCCAAGGCCACGTGCTTTGTGCAGAACTGCACAGGTATTTCCAGTTAGAAATGTTGACATAAATTTAGTCCTTATGAAATGCCTGCAGCCATGATTTTGCAACTACGGTATTTTTCCATTACTCAGCCTATATTAACCTCAACTATTGACACTTGGGGGCAGGGAATCACTTTTTTTTTTACTTTATAAACAAGTGGACTTGCAGCAGCAAAATCCACTATATGTGTCTGAGGATATGATTTTCAGGAGAACATTCTTGATATTTTCTCCTTGGGATGGGGGAAATTGGATTGAAATGGCTCTCTATCTACAGGTAAAACTTGGAAAATTAGAATATCGCGCAAAAGTTCATTTATTTCAGTAAATGCAACTTAAAAGGTGAAACTAATATAT
>JAEANM010021561.1:0-11820 GCA_017656035.1 Myanophis thanlyinensis
GGTAATGCCCACCAGGTCTGCTTCCCCCTCTTGAATCAGGTCATGAATGAGGGGGGCCTTGTTGACAATGGACCTGGTGTTGCATAGCATCAGCCGAAGACCCCGGGCCGGAGAACACTGACCACCTGGGGAATGGGAGGTACTTTGGGCGTCGGAGCGCGCCACTGTATACAACCAATGAGGGCGCACTCCCTGAACCTGATACGGCCCCCTATACCCGCCATATTTGCCCCTCCCGCCGACCGTGCTGATATGTTGCACCTCTCCTCCGGAACAGTCCCCCCTTCCTTGACCCAAACTCCCAACCCTCTGACCCTCTCCAGCATGCCCAGCCCTCGGCCCGGCCTTAGCCTCACACAAAAGACCCCCCACCCCCCAACAAGACAACCCCCTCCCTAGCCTCGAACTAAAAAATCTGAATTAAAAACCAATTGGGGAGTAAATTTAGTAGGGGCCCAATCCCTGAGGTCTCTGCGCTGATGCAATTGTTGTTCATAGTAGCAGCCAGGCGAGAAAGCTGGAAAAGCCACAGGGCCAGGTCGTGAAGAACATTGCCATCGTCGTGGCCGAGGGGCCCAGGAGCAGTCCTCACCGAAACTCCACTGGGGGAGGGGACAAGGCTGACCAAGCTGCCACCACCAAAAGTCCTGTCCCTGCCAGAAGTGCTCCCCCACCTCCATCGCTCCAGGCCACCAGGGCTGCCATTGTTGTTCCAGGCACTCCCCCATCTCAGACCAGGGAGGGCCGGGTGGATCAGGCCGCCGGGACCATCGCTGTTGCTGCTGCTGTCGCTTCAAGTGCTCCCCCGCCTCCATCACTCCAGGCTGGGGAAGGCCAAATGGACCAGGCCCCCAAGGCCGCCGTTGTTGTTCCAGGCGCTCCCCCATCTCAGGCCAGGGAGGGCCAGGTGGACCAGGCTGCCAGAACCGCTGCTGTCGCTCCAGACGCTCCCCCATTTCAGACCGGGGAAGGCTAGGTGGGCTAGATAGATCAAACCCTCAGGACCGCTGCCATTGCTCCAGACGCTCCTCCGTCGGGACAGCCTCAAACCGGGGAGGACCGGACAAGCCAGGCTGCCGCCATCCCCGACCTCAGGCCGAACTATAGGCCATCCTCGCTGCCTCCGCCCTCTCCGCCGCCATCCCACCGCCATTTTAATGGCACTCTTCCTCCAAGATAAACCTTGCTGTGCAAACAGTTGATAGTGCCTTCAAGATAGTATTGATGACAACATGGTCTGAAGCTGGGATCCTTCCATCTCTTGTTTAGTGTACAGTGATTCTGGCCCTGTGACTATTAGTTGTATGCTTTTTTGCAGCTGTTTGTAAATGATCAAGACTTCCTATGGAGGCAGCAGTGTAAAAATGCTATTACACCAGTCAACCTGAGCCAGCTTCTATCCATTGTTCCTCCAATACAGTTATCAGAGAAGACATTGCTATGTCTACTGTTCTGGTTCCACTGTTGTCTATAGTGAAGTTAAATTGACAAACAACATAAGGTTCAATCTCAGCTTCTTCGTTAGAGCCTAACAGCCCCAAACACTTGGTCAGGACTTTCATCATATCCTTGGCACATTCCAGGACTCTGCACTTGGTTTTCCTCTGTATATCAGTGATCCTACATCCAAAGCTTCATGTACTTCAGTGAGTAGTCACTGGATGACTTCTCTTCTGCTCCCTTATTTCCAATAACTGGTACCACACACTCAGGAAGGAGCAGAATCATTACAAGTTGTCTCAACTTTCTACCCTTGTAAGCTCCAGGATGTTTTAGTGAATAATACTTAAGCCCCTTGAAATATAAAAGACCCAAGAAAGGTACACTTCCCCAACCATCCACCAGGGGCAACCAGTGCTGTTTCTAGCCAAGTCTTGAGCCCCACCACTTTTTCAACAATTTTCCTAAAGAGATTGCCAAAGAAACAGAGTTTTGAATCCTGAACTAATCCTAGAGTTACACATTGAAGTTGGCAAGTAAATTAATAAATAAAACAGAGCATTTCTTACCTCAAAGAGGAGTTTCCCCATATAATAGAGGAATGTCTCCATCCCTAACGCCGTGAACTTAACTACACTAATCCTAAACTAAATATATTAAATATAATAAATAAATGTTAAATAAGTAAATAAATAAATATTGTGTGTAAAGTAATATAAGTAAACAAGTATATTAAATAAGATAAATAAGTAAGCAAATAAGTACTGAAAATTTTAAAAAGCCAAAATCTGATCTAAGCTACCATTAGTCAACGCGCACTCAGAATAAAACTCATTAGTGAGCAATTTTCATTAGCCTATCCAAACATTTTATTTACTTCTCCTTTGTGAGCTCATCTACCTCTCAGCATCATTATGGAGCATGACCTCAAAAAGGAAAAGCAAAGCAAACTGATGGACTAAAATTAATGAAGGCTACTCAGAGTATTGTTTGTTTTTCAATATTTCAATATTTTTCAATTTTGGTAAAAATGTCAGTACAAAATCCTGTTGATGTGTTTGATGGAATCAGAGCATTAGCTAACAAGAAAAATGCCACAGAAAAATTAGCGTCACTGAAGAATGCAGGGAGTTCTCTGGAAAAATATGCACAATTTAGAAGGAAAATGGTGCAGAGGAGAGAATTGGAGAGATTTCTATAAACTACAGTAGGGCTCTTGCTCCACCATACTGTACTTGCCGTTTACACTTGGGGGAAAAAAACCTTCAAGACAAATACAGTATTCAAACTTAATTCAGCAACAGCCCTTTATTTTCTGCCTGAGCTGTTGATATACAACTGCAGTGTGTTGCGTGGCCATTATTTTCATACAGTGCACTTTTCTTCCTGTTTTTATTATTATTATTAACAGAATGCAGAAAACAAAGGAAAATACACAAAATTTAAAAAGTTAAAAAAGTTAAGAGATGAAACATACAAGATGTATATTTACAGACAATAAATTGATGCCATAATTCATTGCAGCCATCCATAGCTGGCCTGTAATAATTAAATTTCTGCAGTCATATATTTGTCTTTCTGGTGCTGAACAGCAAGTCTTTTGATTCTAAATCCATTTTCTTTGTCCAAAAGTAAAAAATAAAGTGCTAACTTCACAGCATCTCGAATAACAAATGATAGGGAAGATTGGATTGGCTGTGATTTTGTTAGAAAAGGAATCCAATCACATTCAAAATCAACACATTCTGCATAAAGATCCATTTGGGGCTTATTGGAATTTCAACAGCACTCCTGAAGTTCTGAATACAATAACTATTTTTCCCTAGGGTTAAAACTACTGGTGTACCTCAGTCATCCTCGCAGCTGATATTCCACCCAGAAATTTAAAAAGACTCTCAGAGGCTGGATCAAGGTGTCATCAAGTTCTGAGTCCCAGACTGATCAGTCAAATGTGATCAGGCACAGATCATATTTCAGTTCAGATCATCCCACAAATAACAATTTACAAGATGTGTGCCATTAAGGATTGAAACAGTGTTGTTTGCAAAATATGCATTTCTTAAAATATTATGTTCTATGGAAGCTGCAACTCCATTAACTAATGAGCATTTTATAGGTTATCTATCCAATTAATGTCTGGATAAATATTCAGGCAAGAACAATTACCTCTCAGCTTTAAGATTTTGCCCATTTTAATTAATTTTCCTACCACTACATTCACTATTTTTGAGACATGTTCTTTTTATTTTAATACAGGCTTTGTAATTAAAAGCTTAAAGATAACAATAAAAAGAAATTTTAATAATGTTTGTATATGAGCTGCGGTGGCACAGTGGTTAGAGTGTAGTACTGCAGTCTATGTCTGCTGATCACGGGCTGCCAGCAGTTTGGCAGTTCAGGTCTCACCAGGCTCAAGGTTGACTCAGCCTTCCATCCTTCCGAGGTCGGTAAAATGAGGACCCAGATTATTGGGGGAAATATGCTGACTGTAAACCGCTTAGAGAGGGTACTATGAAGCGGTATATAAATCTAAGTGCTATTGCTATATAGATGTAGATAGCTGCATGCATTTGTTTATATGCATTCTTTGTTTTTACAATAGAAAGGATGGAAGAAGTGTATGATGATGTAGGAATTGAAGAAGAAATAGAACTTGAACTGAGGAAAACTAACTATTCTTCATCTGAAGCAGACAATTGTGATACTGATTTATCAGCAGAAAGTTCAAGTGATAATGAAACAGTAAGTATTCCAGAAGAATAGGAGCAATAAAAAGATGTTACAATATTAACATTATAAAATAATCTGTCATGTTCTGTATGTGAATATCATTCCCAGACTGACTGATAAAATGGAAGTTTACAGAGCATTTTGTGTCTGCGTATTGAAATGTACAACAAACTATTATGACCCTTAAATTATGACACACATTTGTCATAATGTAAATGCAACTATTACATATTTGTGTCAGACATAAGGACACAAATATGTAAGTTGCAGCATTGTGTAATAGTGTCACACATGTTTTATCATTTAGCCCCCTTGCTACATATATATAGTCTTTTCACGTAGAATACTTTTTTTTCCATTTGGTTTCTCTTTTCTGAACCTTTTAGACATGGACTTTTATTGTATTTTTTTCTGACTCCAGTCTAGGAATTAGATCCTTGTCCCTCCTGGCTGATAAAAGCCTCCAGAACGGTGACCAGCAGTGGGTGGATTCATGCAGTAGTAAATTCCTCACTGAAAAAGGAGACATAACCAGGACCTTTTAAGGGATCTATCTGCTATCTACCCTCACTTCCTGCTTCCCCATCTTGTCCATCTTTTATTCTCATATCATTGTATCATTGTTTTCTTTTTCATTATTTATTCTATTGTTTATTCATATTAAGCTTACACTTCTTTTCATTCTGCATTTATATTGTTGTATTGTTGTCTAGAGTAGTCCCACAGCAAAGGAGGCAGCAAATTAAATTTATAAATAAATACATTTATGCCTATTTCTCTTTTGGCAGTGGTAAAGACCATTTTAAATCTTATTTAAATTTATTGTTAAAATTCTTTGTTTCCCTGTGGGAGAATATTTATGGGTTTTTTTAACTCAGAATAGGTAATCTTTTTCAAATAGAGAGAATCACAGTGATGTCTGGGGAGCTATTTAGAAACTGCAGCAATTGGGGGTGCAGGGTATGTGAAAAACTTCACACTTCTTCCCTGTCTCATTTTCTTTCCCAGAAGAATTTAATTCTGCTTTCAGAAATATGATTGATATTCTGCATGCAGAGATGACTAGTATACTTGCATTTCATCAGCCACCAAAGAAATGAAGGGTAGAGCTGGAGTGTATAAATTGATAGGAAAGGCTTGGACATAATTGTTGGCTCTACAGAGGCCTTTCATGTGCTTGAGCTATCTGTATATGAATTAAAGACAGAATTCTGAGTCAATATACATAGATCATATATTTAGGACTTTATAGATGAAATGGTTGGCTTTGCCTAAAAATGCACTATTAAAAAGTTTAGTTGTATTCCCTTCAGTAATTTATTTTATCTTAAAAAGAGAGGAAGTCAAACTTTTCTTCAAACTATCAGCATAGTTCAAGGCTTCAATTCAACTTTTCCCTTCCTCTTTCTAAAATTACTGTTCTATCTAACAAAGGTACCAAATGTTGGCTGCAAAAATTCTAGTTCTATCTTGCATATGTAGGAACAGGTTGAACACTAATCTAACTGAAGCATAATTAATAGTAGTAACTGTCAATTTTATATAATGTAAAATCTATGTCTAGATTCCAGAAGAATTACCAGAATCTGTTCTCCAGTATTTAGATTTTGTGAGAAGCAGAAGTCAAAATGCAGAAAAGCTTCTATTGCAAGATTTGGAAAATGTTGAACTCTCAAGTAAGTAATGATTTAGCAAAGTGTTTTTACATATGCATATGGCATATATTCTGTAAATGTTCTTCAAGTAATACTACTTTGTATCTACATTCAACTATTGTAATATATATTTCTACAAATAATAGACAACTATTTTTATGCTGAAGCAGAATGTTATGAGGCAAAATAATAGATTACTGCATAATTTCTGCTGAACTGTCACATGTTAGGGCATACCTATTTTCTTAATAACTGGGTTCCGGGGAGAAAACTGCTGGTGAGTGAGGACAGTGAGGAAGAATAATATTTAACCGATTTGTCCTATTAAGGGAGAAAAATAACCAATTTGATTTAATGGTTAAGGCACCAGGCTAAAAACCAAGAGTCCATTGGATGACTTTTGGCTAGTGTACAATATCAGAATTGGGCAACAAGTCAGTCAGTTAATTTCTGTCGCAACCAATGAATCAATATTTGGTTTATTAAAAAAAGCAAACCCTGCACTTGCATAAAAATTCTAGGGAAAAAAAAAGTCCTATTGAAGAGAACATTGAAAATATCTTAGTGTTTCTGATTTTTGTAAATTGAAATTAACTGTACATTTTCTACTTCTTAGTATCTCTTTCTGCAGTATTTTTATTATTTTTAAATGTGTTTTAAAGAAGAGAAATTGATTTAGTATGAAATATTTATAATCTTTGACTTGATGGGGATAGAAAAACGAATTACTAATTTCAGATAGACTATTACAGCAAAATAGGAAGGATAGGGTTGTCGTCTCTCATTTTGTTGTTTGTTAGACAATGAAAGTCCTGGAAGATTTTTGACAATCCTGCAGTTTGATGCTTTTGATTGTCTGTCTTTTGGCAAATTCATGATTAATCAAGTGATATAAAATTAGAAATTCAGTTGTTTCAAAACTATTGGGGTTGACACCAACACCTTAATCCTAAACATGTCTGCTTGAAAGAAGGTGCTAAGTAGATTGCCTGAAACTTGTGAAGTATTTCATTTTTGTTTAATGTTGTTATCTTTGAGATATAGAATTATGTTCATCAGAAACTCAACTAACTTGCAAGAAATATTTCATCTGAATAGTCAGGAATTAAAATGAGTGTTTCCCCCAATTCTGAGTAACAGTTTCTTCATTTGCAGGTGACATCTATTATATTGTTCCTAACAATGCTTCGGAATATTTAGCTGAATTAGCTTCTCAATATAATGAAGATCCGGAAGAAATGAAAAAAAGGGTATTACATATATATTTTAAAAATACATGTACTTGATTGCACCATTTTATCCCCCTGCACCATTTTATAGCAGTTTAATATTTTGTACTGGGTGAAATTGCAGTAAGATCAGCGAGAGCAATTTATGTTATCCTGTAATCAAATTAAGTTGGTGAAAAGGAATCATTCAGCCGAATCTGAACAAGCAAATACTTGTTGCTTGAAACAGTGCATGAAACATGAGTCTGAGGCTTTTGAGTATTGAACAGATGTTTTAAGGGCTAATAATCTTTGCATAGTACATCTTTAGAGTCTTTCTTCTTTTTACTTAAAATTACAGTTAGTTACACTATCAATAAATAGCTAGTTTCTCTTTGTTTGCTAAAAAGAGTCTAATGTAGTTCAGTGATAATTAACAACCAGATAAGCATACATTGGATAGCTTCTTTAATCTTTTGTTTTTTAAACATTTGGAGCTAAGTCACCTAAAGGACGCTTCATTCTTCAGAAGAAGTATGTTTTATTCAGACAATCACAAACATGATTTTAATTAGGAACTGAGTATAGAAAAGTTAGGTAATTATCTCCTTTTCTTGTGGACTTCAACCTCATTCACTAACCAGAATGACCATTTAGCAAGAATTCTGGGAGTTCAGGTCCACATATCTGAGAGCATTTAGAATGGAAAAGACTGCTATATCAGTGAGATTCTTTGTCCACGTAATGATCCATTGGATGATAATGATTGCAGTGATTCTTAGTTTTAGGGAGAGATGGAAAACAATTGAATCACAGAACTGGATTTTCTAGATTCTGAGTATATAGTCAGCCATTAAGTTATTATCAGTATCCAAAATAGAATTGTATAAATTAGTTTTTTATACTTAATCTTCACACAATTAAGTGAAATTATTTGAACTGAAAAATATCAGTTTAAAATCATTGAATGAAATGTGTAATAAGATTTAGATATTAAATTGTTTTTATTTAAATATTGTAGTGTATACTGTAATAATTTTTAGTTGGAAATTAGGATGCAGATAATAGGAAGAAATTTTAAATTTTAAATGTTTTTACATTAGTAAAGGCTGTTTACTAATTTTTAAACTTGTACATATATTTTTTTACCTTCAAATATTCCCACTTTTTAATATGACTATCTCATAACACTGACATTGGTAATCCGTGACCTCTATGTCCTTTTTTAGTGGTCACCAGAACCCTCTTTGTTCATGTCTGCTGAAAGCTATAATTTCCTGTCATTTTAGTATGAAATGCAGAACAAAAGAATCTGGCAAGGGGCAAAATACATGTAAAACAGATAAAAAGCTAACGATGCCCTAACGCTTCACTGTAAAACCCAGTCCCACCAACATATTTCATAGATCCTTCAGCCTCTCCCCAAATTCTGATGTGGCACTTAGTGACTGAAAGTCTACCAGCAACCATACTATGCCCTGTTTGTTAATTTTTTTTTAGCCTGGATTAGCTACATGTTTAATGTGGCTTACTTCCGAAAGAGATGTATAGGATTGCACATATATTTATAATTTTTCATGGGAGAGAAAATATGTATACATGTACATCACCTCCTTATAATTATTTTGTTTTTACTATTTCAGCAGTATTTATTTTAAAAAATGTAGTTGCATTACTTTTGGTTTATTAAGCATGACATATCGTATTTTTTTTCTATTTAGAAAAAATAAAGGGATACGATAAATTTTGGCAGTATAGTATATCATGTCAGACCATAAATGTTTTAATGCCATTTTTTACATTTATACGTTTGAATAAATCTTCATTAATCAGATGCCACCAACTGACTAAGAAATCTTAAATGCAAACCAATGCCACACTGCCTATGCAGATCAAGCTGTTGGGGTTACACACAAAAATTCCTGTGAGAAACTTAATGATATCTCCAACCAACAGTTCACCAAGAAGAACAAGGGAGCTCTTCTTTCTACTAAACAATTTAGCCATAAGGGTACTACTTTTCTAACAGCTCTTTATACAAATAATTTTGGATTGTGGTGGATACAGGTGCTCTAGAAGTTTTCTTTTATAACAAAAAATGCCCCATCTTTTAAATTTTATAAACAATAAAAATCCTTTTAGGCAGTACTGAAGTTTCATAATTGTAAGGTTCAAAATATTTGCTGGTTTTTAGGTATTATCTGAAATAGAAGATGAGGAGCAGATGAGCGAGGTATCAGACAGTACTATTGAGTTAAAAACTGATCAAGATATTTCTTCTAACAATATAGCTGATGGCTATTCTTTGACAGGTAAAGAAACATGCAATTACGTTTTAATTGCATTAAATTTGTTTTAAACCAAAATTAAGGAATACCTTTCTTTTAGGTCTCAGAAGGCTACTTTTACTCCCAGGCACTTTGATGAAATAGTGGGCACTAAGTTCACTATCCTAATTTATCTTTAAATGTATTTCTTTATTAAATTTAAATCTATTTAGCATTGCAGATGATCATTATATTGTCAAATTTATTTGCTGCCCATCTTGTGGTTTGAGGCAACTCTAATGTAGCCTTTAAGAAAGTGTTAAAATGTATCAGCACAGATAGAAATATGTGTCTCTTTATTTTAATGCATACAAATCCTTTAAAATCATCATGCATTAATGATATAATTTTACTAAAAATCATATATTTATGTATATATGTATTCTTTTAGATGCCAATGATATACCCATCAACTTTAGTTTCCAAGAAGTTGAAGAAAGGTGCAAGCAGGAGTATCATTATTGGCTGGAAAAGCAAACAGTACTAGAGAAGGGAAAAATGAATCAGTTGAAAGTTAAGAAGGACATGGAAATCTCTCAAAATGAAGAAGAGAAGAAAAGACGACAACTACGTCAAGAAGAACTTGAAAATGAGCGGCTGAACTTAGAAATGCTTAATGCGGTAATGTATTTAGAGTAAAGTAACAATGCTTATAGGTCATATTATATAAACTATAGCAACTAGATTTTGTAGTGAACTATTTCCACGTGAAGTGCTCCTTTCAGGATATATCAATTTCTTTTTTTTTCCTGTTCTTTCACTGAGCAGTTAGATTCTTTACCGACTGAGCATGTTCTGTCCTCTTTGGAATTTTGAAGGTATTTATCCCTTTAGGTTTTTATTTTTTCAAGTTGTTGGATTTCTAGAGCCTGCCAACAATTTGTTCCTATATCGCCAGACCCAAGGAACCAAGAACAACACAAGGAGTTGCTTCTAAGTAGTTTCTTTATTGTTACTTGCTGATAGACAGAAATCTTGCCAAACTACAGCAGTTATCTGCATAACTACTAAATGTACTCTGAAAATTGCTGAGGGGAGTCCAGCTTCTCTTTTTAGGCATAAGATTCCAAGCCTCTTAGTCTCTTTGCTTGTTGAGGAAGAATCTCTCCCTTGCAACTCTTGCCCACATTCCACCATATATATGTACATACAATCCTTGACTTATGACCACAATTGAACCCAAAATTTCCCTTGCTAAGCAAGACAGTTGTTAAATGAGTTTTGCCTCAATTTACGACCTTTCTTGCCACAGTTGTTAAGTGAATGACTGCAACTGTTAAGTTAGCAACATGGTTTTTAAGTGAATCTGGCTTCTCCATTGATTTTGCTTGTCGCAAGGTCGCAAAAGGACATGACCCAGGACACTGCAACTGTCATAAATACAGTGTCTGAATTTTGATTGCATCACTGTAGGGATGCTGTAATGGTTGTAATTGTGAAAAACAGTCATGTCATTTTTTTCAGTGTCATTCTAACTTTGAACAGTCAGTAAACAAATGGTTGTAAGTTGATGACTATCCGTGCTACCAATTTAGCTTCATAAGGGACAACACAATACATTGAGGATACTGTTAGTAGCAAGTCTACATGTAATAGTAGGTGTTTTGATTCTTTTTAATGTGTTAGTCACTGATTAGATATTCTTTGTCAGCATTAAATTTATTTATTTATTTTAATACTGACCTATTTTTTATAATACTGACCTAGGTGTTGAGCCTCCTAACTTCCCCACAATTTTGGGTTGAGTGAAAATGTCTGGCCCATAGTCACCCAATAAACACCAGTGTCTGAGAGTGACATAAATCTTGAGTCTCCCTGCTCATAGTCCAATACTTTAATCGATATACTGCAGTTTTACTCTTGAGTAAAACAGGTAGTTCTTGAACAAAACTGATAATTTTGATAAGTACAAAAAGAATCTTATTTATCTTTGGTAACTTCACAAATCAGAACTACTCTAGTTTTTAAAAATGTTATTTAAAATATTAACAGTCAGAGACTAGATTTATTTATCTGGTATCTCACAACAGTGACTTTGGATGGTATAAAAAGATTTTCTGGAAGGATATTAGAATTTTAAAAACACTTCATTTACTGTCACCTTCAATTCTTTTCCTTCTCATTTTGTATAAAGGGATAAATATATTTACAGAGTTTGATTTGATGGATGGGGTCACAAAGAGTTGGACTCAATAACAGAGAACTGATGGATGTGCATTTAAATATTCTAGAAATTACAGTTTCTCCATTTGAAGTACCATTTGCTATCTGTAAATGCCTTGGAAAACATTTTGAAGAAATTCTGTTTTTGATATTGTAATTTTTCTTTTTGAAAAATAATTTCTGCAATATTTAATTTGGGGCTCAGGAATCCTACTCATACATTCCTGTCCTATCTGAAGTAATTCTTCAATTAATTTGTACATGTGAACCCCGTCCTTCCTTCCTTCCTTCCTTCCT
>JAEANM010021562.1:0-11819 GCA_017656035.1 Myanophis thanlyinensis
ATTTTATTATCCATCAATGATAATTTTAATGGGGTCAAATACCATTTCCAAACAACCTTATAATTATGTTCTTTAATCCTTACAATTATTTGTTAATTTTCTTTCCAAAAACTGAATATGATGAGAAACGGTCTTAAAGTTCGACCATAATAAAACTGTCCATCAAGACCATAACTAGTAATGGTTGTAAAGAGAACTAGTCATGTGACCAACCCAATTTTATAACTTTTATTGCAGTGGTTGTTAAACAAATCAACATGGTCATTAAGGAAATCTGTAGCCATTAACCAGTGGCTTGCTGTGAGCTCAGTTTTGCTAAATGTAAATGTTAGGTTTTTTGGCGACACTCAGAAAACTCAGTTATAAGACCCTGGGATGTTGTCAGTGGCCATAAATGAAGCCCAGGTACCTAAAGTGAGGGGAAGGGGGGCAACTGTTGGAATTTTGATTCTGGATCATAAGTAACCTCATGGGTCCATCAGAATTTCAAATGGTCATTAAGTGTCCAGTCGTAAGTTGAGGACTACATGTAAGAGCTTTAATGCTGAAATAAGTTCAGTTCTTTATTCCATCGGTTCAAGGGCCACTTTATATGTGTCACATCAAAAGTTGCATTCCAAAAAGGGGTTGGCAAGACTGATTTTCTGGAAAGATTTGAAGTGGAGTAAATGGGGAGATAGAGTGGTGTCTGTAGATATCTGCAAGCTTAAGACATTTGTTTTGCCACTTAAACTCTTCCCCCCCCCCAAGAGACAGGAATGAGCCACATGTTTTTCATGCTGAAAGGATATTTCTGACATAGTGCTTTAAAAGATTTTGTTTGCACACTTCCTCTTTAAACATAATGGGTATATATAAAAGGTGCGTGCATAAGCACACCAGCGTGCCTTCCATCCCTATCTTGCTGTCCCATTTATCTCTACTTACTTCCTTTGTTTATATTTATACCTATACCTGCTACCTTGTACATGTTTGACAAACAAAATAATAAATAAAATATGTCTAAAAAACTAATACATTTATAATTGCATGAAAACGTGGGCATGTAGATCACTTCATCAGATACATGCAAAAACAATATACTGTATTTGTAGGGAAAAGAAGTGTGGCTGGAATAATTGTCTAGAAATAAAGGCAACAAACACATTAGATTGCATTAGAGATAAAATTAAATTCTATCTGAACAAAGCAAAGACAGCCTGAAACCAAGGTTTTGTATATCGATGCCTTGTATGATTTGAAGCCTGAAGACCCCGAATGTTAAATATGTACTGTATAGCAAACCTCTATTCCAAGAAATCCACGAAACTGAGTGTCTTCTGCATACTCACTATGTTCTTACACAATCTAATATTGGAGGAAGTTCAATATCCAAAAAACCCAGTAATTTTCATTGTGAAAAAGAAGCAAATAAACCCCTCCTTAAAACTGCAAAGATTGATTTTAAAACATATGATCAGTACTTAAAAACCATAAGTTGTGGTTAAGCTGTATTTCCTGTTGTAGTCTTGTTTTGATTGATTTTTTTTGCATGAGCTACATATAAGATGGGTTAAAGTTTGTTAACATTCTAGTTCTCTAGTTCTGAGAAGATGTACAAGTTTAGAAATAGGAATGAAGACTACGTGGCCTTTAGAAGTGTCTGCATTTGTAATTCACAGCATTCCTCTCTGGACTTCTTGGCTGGAGATGAGCAAGTTATATTTCTGCAGGATTATAAAATTTCCCATTCCTGTGTTAAAGATTCTCTTTTTGCCAAGCCTAATTGCTGATGGGTTTCCTTTCTTTTCTTTTCTTTTCTTTTCTGATAGGAGGCAAGTGGATGCCAATGGCAAGGAATCTTGGGTAAGCAACAATACCTACTGGAAGCTGAGGACAGAGCCAGGCTTCAGCAATATGGACAGTGCAGTCTTGTGGTAGCTGCTAGCATTTGCAAGAGCAGCGGTGCCTTCCCACCATCTCCCAAAGTGGGGGAATAGACAGCAAGGCTCTCTTGCTGGATAAGCACAAAGTGATCAAGGCATGTAACCCTGGAATACCAGCAGCTTATGAAGGACATTGTCTCTTAGATGTTGTGCTATTCACTTCCAAAGCAACACTCTTAAGAAAGACACCCATGTCCATCTACCATGCTTGCACTGCTGCCTGCTGGTTAGGCAGACATTGGTGGACCATTGGATTGTCACAAGTGAAGTTGGCAATAGGAAGCACTTTAATCTCACTTGGATCTTGATGAGCAGAGCAGAAGTGATAAGGCTAGTCAATCAGATTGCTCCAAAACAGGTATAAACAGAAGATTTTGTATTCAAAGTTTGTCTTTTGTTCAAGTAACAGCAACACCCAACAGCAATGTACAGTATGCTGGAGGATACTATCCTGTGGTAGGAGGCATTGGAGCAATTGTTTGCTTGCACAAAGGAGTTGGGAGCATGAAGATTTGGGTTTTCTGGCTACTAGCAATGATCTTCTGGGATACTGTTTTCACACATGCTTTTTAAAAAAAAATGTACACCACATTCCTTTGAAAGGAGTTGGATGCTATCTCAAGCAGTGTAGCTTTGATGAAGTATGGTCCAATTGGGTTAGACGTTCTGCCTCTGGAAGCAAATTAGATTTGCAACAACCATCTGAAGAGACCTCTTATTAAGGCATTGGTGGAAATTTGACATCAGTCGGAGTGATGTTCCTCTATCTCAAATGCCAGATTTTTGCTGTCTATGTGGTACCTCTGTCTGAGCAAAACCAGGATCTCTTCAGGCAGAATGCCTTAAGAAAGCATTTCTTGGGCTTTCCCTGCACCCCTTACTTATCCCATTGTTTTGTGTGGTTTATCTTCCTTTTTTCCTCCTTAATTCCCTTCTGCTCTGCTATGTTTCTTTACATTTGAAGCAATAATTAAAATGGAAGCCTGTGGAGGAAACATTTTAATACTCTCAAGTGAAGGAGTGTGGATTCCTCTAATACAGAGGTTCTCAACCTGTGGGTCGCGACTCCTTTGGGGGTTGAACGATCCTTTCATCGGAAAACACATATTTTCAATGGTCTTAGGAACCGAGACCATAATTTTATGGTTGGGGGTTACCAGAACATGAGGAACTATTAAAGGGTCGCAGCATTAGGAAGGTTGAGAACCACTGCTCTAATAGCTCTTCGTAGCTCAGGGGAAGGTCTGTCAGAGGTGTGATTCTACTGAGTGAAGAAGGGTGGAAAGACTGTGTATGACAGACATAGGGCATTATGAAAATTGAAAGCAAATATAGGTTGGTTGGTAGAATGGTTAAAGAGGAAACAGGTGTGTTTTGGTTTTCTCCTGTGGAAGCAAAATAAAGCAAAACATAGCAAAGATATAGGATGGTGTGAATTCTGGGTACTGACTTTTATTTCTAATGGACAGACCAAAGGAGGAAGGAAAAGGTTTCTGCCTATACCCACCTAGTTTTCAGGTCATCATACAGTAAAAGCCCAGCAGCCATACACTGGAGACTGCTGGATACTTGACAGTTCTACAGTTCATTGAGTAATGGATGGGCCACTGTTCAGATTAGGGTTTAGCTCAGTTTACTCAGGCTCTCACAATTATTTCTGTAGTTTATGCATTCTTTGATTTATTCCCCATTCCCTATCCCAAAGCACTCCATATACTCCCGAGTCCCTAGGGAGAGGGGGTGGTATATAAATTAAATTAAATTAAATACATGGGAAAGGAGGTGACTGGAAAATTAGCACATGTTTATGATGCTAATATATTTGACCTGTGCCAGGCTGTGGTTCCAGGAACATTTCCTGTGACCTTATACTTTATATACATTTATCAGAGCTTTCTCAGCATTAAAAAAAATTGTACCTCCAAAGTTGTACTACTCTCTGCAGCATTAGTGAAAAATTGCAGGGCAGGGCAGGGCAGGACAGCCAAAAGTTTACATACCTTTATGTTTCTTTTTTGGAGTCTTTCATCACAGATCATTAGGAAGGAAAGATTTGTTCTAATACTGTGGGTCGTAGACTATCAAACACTGTGCTGATCAGTGTCTTCTGGTACAACTTTGGACATTTCTCTTGGCTTGTTAATTAACCCAGTATAACATTTATGTGTTTCTGAAAGAAATGGCATCATTCACTGAATTCCTGGAAAGTACTTTGACTTCTAAATTTGCTGTGAGATATTGTGGATTGGTATGTTTGGGTAAAATTGTGTTGAGTCTTATACTAAGTTTATAGGAAAAGACCTGGAAGAATTTATTTCCATGTGATTCCCATATTACGTTGGGGGCCAAGAAGCTCTTTTAGCTTGTAGGGTTCAATTTGGATCCTTTTATTTTGCTGTTTGATACAATGATGTGATGACTGCTGCATGCAGGGAAGAATGTTGTTTTCCCTGTGACCTGCACTTAAAAAAAATCCAATCATACACAGTCGAGTAAATGTCCTCTGTGTAAGTCTGTCCCTCTCTGTGTGCTTGAGTATCTTTAATGTTTTGTCTTTCCCAAGTGCAGGTCAGCCTGCTTTCATTTGCCTCTTCCGGCAGGTCCGGTCCTGAGTTTCTACTCCATCTTTTATGTTCATATTAATTGGCCTATGTCCTTGTACTGTAGCTTGAACAATCAATGGCATGTCTAATTAAAAAGAGTTTGGAAAGTTCTTGTGTGGTAGAATCATTTTTAAAATCTGAGATGCTTATTTTCTAGGTCTTTCTGATACATGTCTCTCATGAATATCAATTTAAAACAATAAGTATGGTACTTAGCAATCATTCATTTTACAGGTAGAACTTGACTTAAAACCATAATTGAGCCCTGAATTACGGTCATAAATTGAGGCAACACATGACTGGATTCAGCCATTTTTATGATGATTGTTAAAGAAGCACCATGGTCGTTGAGTGAATTCATTTTTCCCAATGGACATTTTTTGGCAAAAACAGAAGCAAATGCCAGAAACAGGCAAAAAACATTGCATATCATAGTGCCATGGCCGCAGATACTGCAAACAGTCATAAAGGTGAGCTGGTTGCCAAGTGCCCAAAATGCAATTACATGACCATGGAGGTGTGTACTGTATATGCGCCATTATAATTTAGATCTTGAGAGGGTCCATTATAACTTCAAAGATTCATCAAGTGATTAGTTGTAAGTAGAGGACTGTCTATAGATAAATCATTTGAGGAAGGTAATTCAGAAAACACTGGAAAGAATACATTCTTTTTAGGATTGTTAAAGTGGCTGTAACTTTTACAAAATTTTCATAGCTGCTTTGAAATTTCCTGGTTTTGTGGGTGTGCACTAAGACAATCAGTGAATTGATTGAACCTGCATGTGTTCAGTACATTTAGGAGCAGTTTCTACAAGGCAGCCTTTTAAAAGTAATGACTACATATTTTAAATATTTTCCAGAGTCCTAGTATTTATAACAACAGGGGCAGTGAAACTTCTTTCCAGAAATTGTTGGATTCCAATTTCCATTATTCATCTCTGTTCACACTGTTTAATTACAAAAGATGAATAATGTTAGAATTCAGCAACTATTAGAAGGGTAGTAGAAATGATCAAAGGGCTTAATATGTTATTTTAGTATTTCTTATAGGCTCAGTACCAATTTTTCTGAGAAGAGCTACCATATCTAGGCATGATGTTGATGCAGCTCTTGAAATTATTTAGTCTCTACCTTCTAACTATGAATCCTATTTTGAAGGCAAGTCCTTGGATATAGATTTTGCTGGAATAGTCTTACACAGAGCATTAGAACTGGTATCCTTTAGATGTATTTTGACAGATTAGGAAATAATTGTATTTTGCCTCAGTACTGTAATCTAGGAAAATCTAATATTTTTATCTTCATGTTGCAGGAAATAAGAAATTTACAGGACCTGGGGAAATACTTTGCATGAGGAAATTGATGAATCCCTAATATTATTATAGTGAAACCCAGCATTTGCTTATCAGTGGCCCAGTCTCTTAGTTGCTATGAATCTATTTTCATTTACTAACATTCCCCAAGATTAAAAAAATCAAATGGTTGGGTACACTAGAAAGTGCCTTATCTTCTGCTCAGCAAACTATAATATGGCTTAATATGGTGTCCTAGTTCACAAAATGTGGTAAGATTATGGCTCTTCAAACATATTAAGCCACTCAACTGATTTTAGTCTAATGTAGTAATGTGCAAACTCTATCATTATGTACCCTGCTGCAAAAACCAACACCAGAACCCATGTTTGGACCTAAAAGAAAAAATACTTTTGATGGAGAGTCTGTCCACTTATCTCAATCTATCCAGTATTATTAAATTTAATTCCAGTATTTTTATTCCAGCATTTTTATTCATTGATTTCATGGACTATTTAATGATCAGTTATGATTTTGGCCTACAGAGAGCACGGAATGGTGATAGGACGCCATGTTTGAATTAGGGCCTGTCGAGGGAGAGTCTGATCTAGGATTTCCCCTAATGGCCTAATTTGTTGAGGGCCATTTATATGTCACACAGCAGAGTAAGCATCCACATCTTAGTTTAGTGTATGATTTGTTTATGGTTTCATTATGCTGTATGACCTTTGCCCCATTTAATGTAAACAAGCATATTGTGTAAAGTATGAATAAAAATCAGAAGTGAATTCATGGTCATGTAAGCCATATTTATAGTCTCACGTGTTTAGGCCAAATATTCTATCCTCACCCCTATCTCTGAGAAAACTGCTGAGAAAGATAGCTACAATTAGTATAAAGCATGGTGCCTCATAGTATAACAATTATTTTCTGATCCAGATAAAAGAAATGTGATATAAATCATTTCAGTTTTGTTGCAAAGACACTGGCTCAATCTGTGAGTTCACCAAGAACTGAATTCGGCTTGAAGGAAACTATCTATTAAAGGCTCATTGTGGCCTCTGAAAGACCCACAGGCTCATTTTTGAAATCATGTCTCTGGAAAAGGTCCATAACATCCCAGCAGAATACTGTCTATGTGGTGATTTGAATGCCATCCCTGAAGCCCAACTGCTTTCAGATATTTTGCTGTCTGAAGGACAATATGGTCCATGTACAGTATGTGCAGACACATGAGCACGTGTTCAGAAGCAGATCAGGTAGGTTGGTGGATTTTCTTCCCAACCAATAGTGGTCCAATATATCTCAGAGGAGCTTCCATTAGTAGTTGCTGATGCCTACCTCCCTGCAAGGTAGGTTGCTGTGATCACTTCTGTCTCAGAGAGGATATGAATTACTATCATGATGGTGGCCCCAAAGAATGAAAAACTTACATACATGTTCACATGGTACACACTCCAATGTGCGACAGTTTATTTAAAGAAATTCTTAAGCCCAAAAACAAATCTCACAGAGCCTGTACACTACTTTCAATAAATATTTGCAACCATAAAGATTTTTGTTGTCCTGAAAAATAAAATTAGAAAAGAGAACTTCAAAACACCACAAAGATCATTTTCTCTTTTACATCTACATCAAGAGTGTAAACAGCAGAATCTGACCATCACCACATCCCAAGGTGATTCAGTAGAAGTTAGTGGGCTGACAAGAGACTTTAAAGGGGGAGTGTCACTTTTGATTATCTAGCATAATTAAATTACCAAATGACCATCAAGTGTTTCCAGGATCAGGGCTTATAAATTACTAACAAGATTTGTTGGGGAGGGAAAATCTTTCTAAAGGAACAGGTTGAAATATAAAAATACAACCCATCTCTGCCTCTGCCCAGTGTCCATAAAGCTAATTATTTTATGTGGGCCAACCCGGGATATTTTTCAATATTTAAAAGGATTCAGTGGAGGGGGAAACTATGCGTAGGACAATGGTCTGAGGGTTGACAACATTTTTTCCTTTGGCTTTGGAAAATATTCTAAATTGGAGGATATGTGTGCTGTATATGCCTGAAAATTATGGCAAATGCTACAGAATCCACCCCCAAAAAAAGTTTGATATGATAATCCTGATTTTGCATACAACAAGAGGTATTTTTTTTTCTCCCTTTGCCTGCACCACCAATTTTCAGAGGAGACGAGTAGGGAGGTTCCTTGGGAAACCTATTCCTGAATGCTGATTACATCTGGCCTTTGCCCTTCTTTGTGGTTGAAATCTGTGGACTGGGACATAAGATAGCAAGCAAAAATGGCATCAAGGATTTGCAATGTAGGAGACCTATGGACAATCTGTTCATTCCTTTAGAAATCAGATGTCACATCTGGCTATTAGAAAGGAATTCATGGTGCATGACTTTTTTTACTAACAATACTTTACTTCCTAGGACAGTGGTCCCCAAACGTTCTGGCTTGGTAGCCCAGTACAGGTGGTGGGAGAGGGGATCACATGCACCTGCTGCTTGCACAAATGGAGCTTCGCACGCAATTGCAAGCATCTGCTGCTTATGTGAGTGGAGCTACACGCATGAGTCCTTGCCTGCCCCTTGAGCAGCCCGGTTCCAAATGAGCTACAGTCCAGGAGTTGGGGACCATGTACTAGAATATTTAGAATAAGAATCATAGTACAGAATCTTCTTTGACTTTACATTTTAAACAGTCCCAGAGTCCCAAAGAACTTCAGCTTTGTCCATACTGCCATGCATAGCAAAAAATACATATCTGCATACCTGTATAGGTTTTGTCCTACTGTTGAGTTATGAATCCCAGAACTTGCTAAATTTCTGATTTCCTTAAATGATTAAAGATTCAATACACTGGATTATTAAGTGGAATAACCTTATGCACAAAGACCTATCTCTCAGGTTCAGCTACTCTTGATTTAGGATTGGTTGGTTTGTCGGTTTTGCCACAAAACAAGTTTTGTTATTTCTAGTTCATAATTAGAGAGATAGTGTTCTATGACAACGAGGAAATTATTACTGTAACCTATGGTTTTTGCATATGTAGGTTGTAACTGCAATCTTATCCTCTTCTGTTTTAAAGGAGGTACAGCTAAAATATAAAGTTTTTTTTTTTTAAATTTCAAAGGGTTAACAAGGGCATTAAAATTGCCAAACAACAACAAAATCTTTGTATATAGCAGACTGATTCATAGCTGTACTGATCGAAGCTTTTCCCACTATGTTATGATGTACTGCATTCTATTTGTATCAGTTGCCAAACTTGTGTCTATATGAGTTTGTGTATCTATACCATCCTCTGTTTGGGGGGGGGGGGATATATTTCCTCTTTCTTGTACATTGGCTGACTTCTTTAATTCAAGCACCCATCCAAGTGAACGCAAAGCAATGAGAACACAGCACATCTGTATGTAATTAGATGTATATGCTGAGCTCTGTCAAAAAGACATTTGAGGTTACCAATCCCTGGGTGGGTTGGACCAAAAGAACCTTGATTTTTAAAGCAAGCATGCAGAATTTAAATAAAATGCAAGAATAGTACATTTTTGTTTTGTACCGAAAACATTTTTCCAAATTCCAAATTGCTTGCCATAATTTTAAATCAGTTTTTCTATCCATGGTAATCCCAATTATATGTTAAAGGATTGTGGGGATTTTAAGAAGGATAGATAGGTAGAGACTAGAGTGTAAAGTAATTACATTGTCCTAAATTTAGTTATGATAAAGACATTGATATGTTATTAGCTGTGCAAGAACAGAAGAGGTCTGTTTGTACTCATTCAAAGGCACAAAATGCATAACCCTTTTAAAGCAAAGCGCTGCAGAGAGACAAATGCATAGCTGAGTTATGCTCGGTTTCCAATTCAGCAGGTGATACTTACATTGAGACCTACTTTGCTGCACCAATCTCTAATAGATCAGAACAACTGAAATCAGCAAGCTGATATGTAGCATTATGGCATGCACTTCAGAATTAAGAAGTATTTATGCACATGTGTGAGTTTATCAGATCTCTTCATGTTGAATTTCACATATTAATATTTGCTAAACATTTCAATGCATTGAAGAAGATAAAATTGTTTCTCATTGCTCAACAATATGCAGGAATGGCAGAGCTTGGAAGCAAAATTGAAAATAGCTACAGTATGTGAAGAGGACCTGCAGATGTGTTGCGTTGATGCATTTCTACTGAAGTATGTCTGTCCTTGTCATTTGCCATACACAAGCAAAAGCTCTTATACATGAATATAAGGGAATCCAAGAGCCAAGTTCTGGGCTCATCATGAAAGCTTGCATCACTTAGATCCACAAATGTCGCAATGAATGCATGTTTAACACCAGAAGACTACCACCTGGAAACTGTAGAATAAAGAAGTGTGATTACAAAGAACCTCATTCTATGATTTAGCGATATTTTTGGCAGTGCCCATGGAGGAGTGGACTATTCCCCACAAAGAGATGCATCTAACAAGGAACCTCTGACATAAGGTTACCTCTGCAGAAACCTGCCCCCCCATCCTTTGCTATTACACCTCTCTGCCTTCTCTTAGTTGCCATAGAACCCATAATAACCACTGTCCCCACCACCTTCTTTGTCATAGAGCTCCCCATTGCGGAGAGGTGGGGAGCTTTCGGCACTTGAGACATATGGTGACACTCTGCGACGCTTACACTCAGCTTCGTATAAGCCAGAGTCTGAAGAATCTGCAGACTTCACTGAGCCTGGTTCAGCCCAGCCCTCATTGTCCTTCCCTTTCTCCTCTCCAGCAGGCAAGACCTGCAAATCCCGCATGGGCCGGAACCAACTCAGGGGCCCTGGATTGGGCTTGGGATGGTGATACTGAGGTGGCGAACTCCATGCAGGAGGCGGACCAAATGGGTGGTCCTGATAGTAGGGTAAGGAGGAATGGGAGGCCGGCTGGAGAGCAAATGGCTTTACCCCATAGGGCATAAATTTGTTCCCTCGGAAGTCTCCCTCATAGGTACCATATTCCAGGGGAGCAGGGGGAGGCTGTTGTGAAGCAAAATACCAGTGGGGAGGATCCTTGGGTGGCAGAGGGAGTGGGACACACTCCCGATTGAAGAAGCGGCTCTGGGGCAGTGCAAACTGGTCATGCAAGAAAGGCTGGAACCGGCTGCCTGACAGGAGCTGCTGGCAGCTGGCCACACTGGGTGGAGATGGGGTTGTGCGCTCTCCCTCGGTTGTGGTATACATCCTGGCAAAGGGTGGAGAATGGAGAGAGAAAAACAGCAAATGGGTGTGAGACAAGGAATCTGCACCAGATGGTTAGGAAAGACAATCATTCTTGGGCACTAGATTGGATTGTAAGCATATTTCAAGTCATGGTACCTGTTTGTCCTGTTCTAGGATGGACAGTTGGCTGTCCTCCACATACAGCTCACATATATTCCAGATAGCATAACTAATAATCAAGGGTTATGGGTGCTATATCTTAAGGTCTCTGGAGAATACCAGATTATCCACTGCTATTTTTGTTTGCTAACTCCCCACTGCTACCCATCAAATATACTAATTACTATGCAATTAAGAAACCATCTGCAGTTTGGCATAGTTCTTTAACCATTTCTATGCAATCATTAAATTGGTAACACACCTAGAGGAGGCAGAAGGTGTTATGGTCAAACAGAATACAAGGGGTCATGAAATGTTAATGAATACATTAAGAAATTGAAAGAAAATGCAATAGACTTACGTATCAAAATTGTCACGGAAGCCTTTAGCAAAAGGATTATGATCTATTTTCAGCTGAGTGATCTAGAAAAAAAATCAAGAAAAAAGTGAGAAAATAGTAGCTATAAATTTTATTAGCATTATAACAATGTAATATAACATAGTAATGTAATATTAATTATAATATGAGATAATATATAAGAAAAGATAAGATTTGTATCATAATATCCAATAGGAATGAGTTTAGCTATCTCATCTCATCTGCTCAATTTATTATTATTATTATTATTATTAT
>JAEANM010021563.1:0-11819 GCA_017656035.1 Myanophis thanlyinensis
TCAATAAAATCTTATTCCTTGGACTTTGTCTTTTTGGAGTTCTGATTGTGTTGCTGATGTTGTGTGGAATCCTGACACCAAGATTACAACAGCACTGAAAAAGTGAGCCGCTTAAAAGGAAGTTTTTTTTAAAAAAAAGATGTGTTAGAAATGTTTTTGAAGAAAAGATTAGTGTTTTAAAATGGATGGGGTGGGGAAAGTGTTTTGCCCTGGGTTAAAGAATCTGAAAGAATACAGTGGATTTTGTTAATAAAAACGGTGATGGTTTATACAGATTATTAAGTGTAAATAGAAAGACATATTTCAACAGCAAGGAAGATAAAGCAGAAATGGTTAAATGGGTTAAAGAAGAGAATATTGTATTTGTCGCTCCATAAGATACAACTGATCATAAGGCACACTCCAGTTTTCAGCCTCTGTGCATCCCATTCTCGGCCTCTGTGAAAGTCCAGCAGGTGGGTGGGGCTTCACATGGAGGCTGAAAATAGCATGTGGAGGCCAAAAATGGGGCATGGTGGAGGCTGAAAACAGCACATGAAGGCTAAAAATGAGGCCAAAAACGGGACGTGCAGAGGCCAAAATGGCTGAAGGGTGGGGGCCAAGAGGTGGGCAGGGCTTTGGCAAAATTCGCTCCATTAGACACACAGACATTTCCACTCACTTTGGGGAGACAAAAAAGTGTGTCTTGTAGAGCGAAAAATATGGTATATGTTTTTTATTTGGATATCACTTATGGATTTTGTGCCAGTGATAAAAAAAGTGAAACTGGCTATGCCGATTAGATAGTTGTTATAGAAATGGTTAATTATATACTAATGTGTAAAAGTAAAAAGTTGAGGTTGCATGTTGTTATCTTGTACTGTGCTACAAAGAGTCGAAGTCAACACTTTTTTTCCTTTCCTACTACCTCGTATTTTCTTTCCCCTTTCTTTTTCCTTCCCTTGATTTTCTATCTTTATTTTACTTTGTATTTCACACATGGATAAAACAATAGAAATCATATTAGAAAAAAAGTGACTAATGGCCATATTTTTGCCCAAGATGTGGGCATCAGTGACCATCCCAAGCAAAGCCCACTGAGAAGCCATCAGTAAAATTGCAAGTCACGGCCCTATGATGTCTCACTTATTGACCTCATGATTCACATAACCACCACAGTGAGAGCGAGATTGTAAGTCCCTCGTGATCTTGCTTAACAACCCCGTCCCTAAATGCTAGTCCCTGTCTCAAATAACTCGGAAGCCAGCTTTGTTCCATTGTACATTCTCTTGATAATAATAATAACAACAAAAATGCTGAACATCTGGCTGACAACGCCTAATGATGATGATGACAATAAATGATAATAAGCCTGAAAAAAAATTGCAGTCCAATTTTGCTCCCGTTATAATCTTGCTACAGAAGTTTGTGTGTACCCCACCGTGCCGACTTAGAGAATTTGGGAGCTGAAATCCTCAGTCTAAGATCATTGAGGTTGAGAAACGCTGTCCTAGAACCATAGAGTTCCAGTACTCCTTGCAGTGTCTGGTTTCCCAACCTGGCCTATCTTGAAGGACTGACACCATTCTTCTTTGAATTCTAACTGCCCGGCCCCCACCTACCATTTTCAAGAGGTGGTTCCTCCTCGACTTGCCCAGACACACCAGAGAGTTCGATGTGACTGACAGCAGGGTTGTCCTGAATGCTCTTTTCGTCGAACCATGTAAGAAGACCAGTCCTCCAATTCACGATGTATTTTGCGATATCATGCAGGTTCATGGTGGGGTCCTTGGGAGGCTGGAATGAGTGTCACTTATTATTCATCAGGACATTGGTGACTGCCAGGCACGCAGCTGATAGCCAACTTCATTTCTGAGCAGAGATTCCTGCTGCTGCTTCCAGGGTGTGAGATCCATCATCCTCTCCCAATATCCTGCTACCATAAGTCTGACTGCTAAGCAGCTGATAAAACCACACACTCCCATTATCCACTGATTCAACTCTGATGTGTCTGGTAGCCTTAGATATTCTCCCGGATGTGTATGACAAGACACCAGTGATCCAACCAGCTAAGGTGAAGCCCTCAGGTAGTTTTTAATTGCAGGCAGGTTACTACAGGAGATAGTAGTAGGAGTACAGGAGAACAAAAAGTTACAACATCGACAACGTCTTACATCGGTTTGGCTTTTCCTTTGGTTGATGAACCTGGGTTGCAACTCAATCTTGGTTTGGGCAACTACTAGCATGCTGGGATCTTAAGCATGGACTACTACACCATCAAAGATACGTGGACTCCTGGTTGGTTTTTATGGCCTGTACTTCCAATTAGTGCCCAGCTAGATAATGGCATCTGGCTGGCTTTAGCTTACTGTGCAAAGCTAAACAGGGTTGGACCAGGTTAGAAATGATCAAGGAGATCACTAGGAAATCCTATTCCTGTATATTTGGGAAACAAACAAACAAAAATACCCTGGAAGAAAATACAAGTAGTCTGTAAATACAGCCAAGGACTGTATTTACAAATACAGGCCTTGTTTTACAACAGTTTCTTTTAAAAAAAATATTTTTATTAGACACTTTCCTTTGTTATACATCACGTTTCCATTTCTGCAATGACAGTGTACTGTCTGTATCAAGTCTCTCTTAAATGTACAGTACATATTATACATCATAGTTATAGCCATAATTCTCATAATACTATATACAATACGATCATTTCTCATTACTCTGTATAATTTAATCTGTAATAACTATAATCCAATGATAATATTGCTTATAATATTGTGTTTACACACACACACGTTTACCTCTATTTTATTAATCATCCTTCATTATAAATTCACTAACTTCTGCTTCTTTTTTCTAACCATTTATAAAATGAATCCCATACTAAATAACTCTTTATCCTTAATTTTCTTTGTTAACCTCTCTATTTCGGCACAATTTATTTAGTGACTGTTCAAAATTACAGTGGCGCTGAAAAAAGTAACTGATAACCTGATTTTCACAGGACCACTGCAGCACCCCATAATTTGGATGCTTGGCAACTGGCATGTACGGTATTTATGAGAGTTGCAGTGTTCTGGTGTCATGTGACTACATTTTACAACTGTCTGACAAGCTAAGTGAGACAGTTATTAAGTGAGTTCTGTCCCATTTTTACGACCTTACTTGTCACAGGTGTTAAGCAAATCCCTGCAGTTTTTAATTAATAACAGGATTGTTATTATGAACCTAGCTTCCACATTTGAATGTAGCAAAAAGGGATCCCACGAACTCAGGGCAATGCAACCATCATAAACTTGTCAGTTGCCAAGCATCCAATTTTTTTTTTATTTTTTTAAAAATATTTTTTATTTTTAAAACAAACATACAAAAATACAGAAGAGAAAAAAAACACACACAACATAAACAGAAAACAAAAAACATAGAAAAAAAAACCAAAAACAAAAACGAATCATCAAATTCTATGCTTACAGTGTGTCAGTTGGTTACAAGAAACAATATTTTTTGTGCTATTCTTTCATAGTCTTCCTTTATAATTATATTCTAGTTCATCATTTTATTTATCTTATCTTAACATATATACATATCTATTACTTATTCTTTAGACTAATCTTTTATTCCTTCACTTTCAGCCAAGCATCCAAATTTTGATCATGTGACCAAGGGGATACCGTGTCAGATATTTCAATTTCCGAATATTAGGGGTGCTCAAAAGTTGTGACATGCCTTGGGGATTGTAAATATATTGTCATTACTTCAATACAATTTAGTTGTGCTTGGTAGGTAACTACGTAAAGATTATAACCTTTTTTAACATTTTGCTCATAAGTGTGACAAACGGTCATAAGTCACTTTTTTTCACTGTTGTCGTAACTTCCAGTGGTCACTAAATGTAGTTGAAGACTACCTATAGGTGAGTACCTTTTTTCAAGGGCTTCACGGAGGCTCTGCCAAGTACTAGTCTGCAGCGTGTTTCTTGACTATTTTTTTGATGGTGGATCATAAAAGGCAGATGTTCTTCACCATTTCAGTATCTTCATTATCAGAATCAGAATAGAGCTGGAAGGGACCTTGGAGGTCTTCTAGCCTATCCCCCTGCTCAAGCAGGAGAATCTATACCTCCACAGATGAAGCACCCACAACATCGGAAGGCAAGCCATTCCACTGATCATTGTACCTGTTGTAATTTGGTAAATAAACAGGTATAAACCAAGCAGCGCTCAATCTGATATGTGAACACTGTCACTTCGTATAATTTCAATTTTTCTTCATCTGACTCAACTCACTCTGCCCTCCAAGGAGGATGGATGGGATCAAAGAGAGCGTGGAAAAGTCAGGCCCAGAATTGCTTGCATATGGTCAGCGTGAATCAGCTGTGACATCTGAGGTACATATTTAACATTTTGCTTGTCTTTTAAGTCACCACATCTTGGAGAATGTGAGCCATAATCACTGGAAAAATCTCTTTGTAAAGCAGCAGATATAACAGGCCTTTCTAAAAAAATAAAATAAAAAAGAATTATTGGATGAAGAGAGCAAATGTAATAAATCAAATGAAATCATCATACAAATAGTCTTCCCCTTAGGATCACAATTGGGAGGGGAAGTTCCATTCACTAAATACGTAGTTGGTAGGCGAGTGATTCTGTCCCCATATCTGATTTTACAATCTTTTTTTTTTTTTACTAAACAATTAAGCAATCATTGTGGCTGTTAAGCAAATCTGGCTTCCCCTATCGACTTTGTTCAACAAGAGCTGGCTAGGAAGGTTGCAGATGGCAATCACGTGACCTTAGGATGCTGCAACCATTATACAATCCACGTTGGTTGCCAAATGCTCAAAACATCATACAGAGTATGGTGGGGAGCACAAGAACTGTTCCTAAATCACATTTTTCCAACTGTGTTCTAACTTTGAATGGTTGCCAAATGAGGATTAAACCGAGAATAATTTATAATGGTTCTCCCGGATATTTGTAGAGCACAGGAATGACCCTACAAGAATTCAGATTTGAAGAACAATTTGGTTCATTTAAGGAAATATTTCCCCCCCAAAATCAAAATCTGGAGTAAAAGTACTTCAGATCCAGGAATGTGTCTTGAGGAACTGAGAAAGTGAAAGGAAGAAGGTTGAAGTTGGTTCGTAAGTTTGCAAGGATCAATAGATCAGGCTGGGATTAAAGAAAGATGAGGATCAAAAAGGAGGATTAGAATAGAGTTGGAAGGGACCTTGGAGGTCTTCTAGCTGAGTCCCCTGCTGAAGCAGGAGATCCTCAGTCAAGTGAGAATTTCTTCTTAAAAACATCCAGTATTGGAGCACCCACAATTTCTGGTGGCAAGCTGTTCCACTGGTTAATTGTCCTCAGTGTTAGGAAGTTTCTCCTTAATTCCAGGTTGCTTCTCTTCCTGATTAGTTTCCCTCCCTTATTTCTTGTCCTGCCTTCAGGTGCTTTGGAAAATAAGTCAATCCCTTCTTCTTTGTGCCAGCTTCTCAATTACTGGAATACTGTGTCCCTCCTACTCCTTCTCTTGTCTAGACTAGCCAAACCACAAATCCTGCAACCATTCATACGTTTTTGTCTCCAAGCCTTTAATCATCTGGGTTGCTCTTTGCACTTTTTTCCAAAGTTTCAACTTCTCATGAACTTTGGGCAAGGGATATGTTAGATCAAGGGTATCAAATTCGATTTCATTGAGGGACGCATCAGGGCTGTATTTAATCTTGGAGGGCCAGGGAGAGGTGGGCATGGGCACGGTGGGTGTGACACAGGAATAAATGTGTGTGTATGTATGTATGCACGTATATTTGTTTTCGTATATTTTCACGTATGCAGGTCTAGGTCTATTTGGGTCTTTTCCCATGTAAGTTTGAGAATCTCTTTGCAACGTTTCGGCGAGATCCCACTCACCATCTTCAGGCTGGTGCCTTCTGCTTCATACCAGTACAAGCCTGTACAGCTTGAAGATGGCGAGTGGGATCTCGCCGAAACGTTGCGAAGAGATTCTCAAACTTACATGGGAAAAGACCCGAACAGACCTAGACCTGCATATATGTATGTAGTAGGTGTGTTCGGGTCTTTTCCCATGTAAGATTGATAGTATCTTGGCAACATTTCGGTGAGGTCCCCCTCACCATCTTCAGGCGAGTGGGACCTCACTGAATATACACACATACACATTCTTTTGAGAGCAGGCATCAGAATTTCATTTTTTAATGTGTGCTAATGTGCTCACAGAAAAAAAAAAGTGTGGTTATGCGGTGGGGGGGGGAGGGATTGTGAAAATATATATATATAAAAAATCGGAAGATTTTACAGGAAAGTTAAGGAGCGGGGAAATTCGTGAGGCAAGTGGGGAATTCCCCTCCCTCTAGCAAATGTTCCTCGGGCGTATTACGCTGAGCGTCTGTGATGGGGTGGATTTCTGGAAGTGGGCGAGGGGCTTGGGGGTCCACGCGGGTTCGCGCCCTCGCCGGCCGCGCGCGCGCGTGTGTGTGTGAGGGGGGAGACGCGTCAGTGGAAATCCTCGCTTCACACACCGCGCCTCCTCGCCACTCCCTCTTCCCGCGCGCCTACAGCCCGGGGGGCGGGGGCGGGAGGGGGCGGGGCCGAAGCACCTCCGGAGGAGCATGAATGAAGAGTGGGGCGGAGCGAACCCTTTGGTGTGACGAGAACGCAGGGGTCGCCCGGGGCAACCTTTGTTGCCGGCACAGGAAACCCTCTCGATTGGCCGTCGTGATGATGACGACACGTTCTTTCTGTTTAGAAGGCCGGCCGAACCTCCGCTCTCACGCAGAGAGACGCGATTCCTTGGAGGAGCCTTCGGAAGCCGCTGGTGAAAAAAAAAAAAAAAGAACTCACCGACTCGCGTCATGGCCAACCAGCGGGAAGAAAGGTCAGCGTGGGAAACGTTACCTTGTATCGGGTTGCTCTGGGGAGGTGGATTTGCGGGAGCCGGGAAGGTGGGCTCGGTGGAACAATTAGCCTCCATCTGTCTCTGGTTCGGTGGCTGTGTGTGTTGTGTTGTGTTGTGTGTTGTGTGTGTTGGTTGTGTTGGTTGTGTGTGTCTGGATTACAACTCCCATTATCTCCAGCCGCAGATCGGAGTAGTCATCCGACACGTCTGGAAAGCGATTTTAAAGAATCCCGTGGATGGAAATATTTTCAGCATCATTTCAACGTTTTTCAGCATCATTTTTTTTTCTTTCAAAAAAAGGAATTTTAAAGGAATTCGCGAAGGACCCCTAAATTTTATCTCCTTTTGGGGTGGTGGTGGTGTTGTAAAATTTACAAATTTACAGTACAATGCCAATAATCTGGGGATAATCTGGGTGGTTGGGTAGATTACCAATAACAATGGTACACATTATTATTATTATTATTACCATTGGGGTGGCTGCTCTTTGGACTCTCGCCCTTTAGCTGACCTCAAGTCCTGATGATCTCTGTGAGGGCAGTTTTGTGTAATTGTCAAATCAAATCAAATCAAATCAAATCTTATTCATCACATGCAGAGTCATACATGGTACTGAATGCAGTGAAATGTGTATGCGGCTTTGTCTGGGTTACCCCGTTCCTCGTGGTTGATGTTCTTCCAATTCAGTCTCCCAACCTGGGCAGCTTTCAGATGGTGTTGAATTCTTCAACTCCCAGAATTCCCTAGCTAGCTGCTGGAGAGTTCTGGGAGTTGAAATCCGCACATCTGAAAAGTGGGTCATCTTGAGAAACATTGGTGTAAAATCACCTTTCCTGGTGGTCTCCCATCCCAATATATCAAGATCCCCCTCCAAATCAGCGGTGGTCCTCGGTGACATTTTCATCATCGCCACCATCACCGTGATAGTAATTTTCCCACGCAAGCAGTGCATGAACCAACACCCCCAGCGTTGAAACTAGATCCCAATTTTAACAGTGGATTATTTTAATCTGCCTACCTTTGGGGGTGGTGTCCTCTGCCCCTCTTTTCAGGCACCCCAATGTTCCTATTGTTGTGGTTCTTTGCTGCTGAGCTCCAGCCTCAGCTGTGGGAAAAGAGTTTCAAGTGTGGGAATTTGGGGTGTTTGGAGTTTTGGGGTAGGGAAAGTAAATTGAGAAAAGGTCCAGGTTAGGGGTGTAAGAACTGGGCACAAGAGGTGGAAATCACGGCAAGTACATTACTGTTATTGATTAATTACATCCCTGAAGTAGCATGGAAGCATCTACATCGCTTCTTTAGATTGAAAGATCCACACTTTATGCACCAAATTTAATTTACATATTTATCCCCCCACAAGCAGTAAACTGCTTCTTTACTCATAACAGTCGTGCAAAATAGGCTGAGGTTGCAAGTAGCTTAAATTTCCCATATATGAGAGGCGGAATTGGTTGTATCTAGCCTTCCATCACCTGCAACCTTTCCCTCACTGTATGCCAGGACTAGCGAGGAATTCTGGGAGTTGAAGTCCTAAAGGATCTTTGCAAATCCCACCGGATTGCAAAGATTTCCCCCCCTGTTCAGTCTGCTCTTTGCAACCTGCACAGTAAATTAGATTGTATCCATTAGGCTTTCAAGAAGGCATTTGAATTCATATCTGAAATGACTTTGCCTTGGCAAAAGGCACATGCAGATAAGAACGTGCAAAGGAAGAGGCAAGGGATGAATGAAAAAGTGAGCATCCGTTTGAAGTGGTGTGTTAATGTGAAGCATCATATTGAAAACTGAAAATTTTCTCTGAACTAATTTGAGGCAAAAGAAAACGAGTCATTTTTAATACGGAAGGAGACTGAGAACGTCTTTGTGGCTTCCAGTTCCCAAATTGCTCATCAACTGTGTTTTGGTGTGGTTTCTATATCCTTCTGCCTGTAAAAACTGAAATTCTTATTTTTTTTTCCTCACTGGTTGAGAATGGAGAGCCCGAGAGTATTGGGGTTTCCAGAGGTTGCTTATGTGGTTTGGACAAAAAATACTCTGTATGAGGTTAACATTCCCCTCAAAATTGCAGGACAGGCCCTTGCCACCTGACTGCTGGTTTCTCAGATCATTTTTTTTAAAATGAAGTTTGATTTTAATTAAGATGCCAATTGGTTCCAAACTCTAGAAAGCAAATGTAGTAAGGTTCTCGTGAAAGTGAATTAAGAGAAAGATAAGCGGAGAAGAAAAGTGAGAAACCCAAATTGTTACATCCCAACTGGATCCCAAGATGCATTTAGTAATGTTTTTCTTTTTAAAAACGTTTTATTTACAAGTAGTTCTTGACTTGCAAAAGCTTGCTTAGTGATCTTTCCAAGTTACAGTGGTACTAGGGGGAAAAAAAAACGTGACTTCTGACCATTATTCACATGACCTCTGCAGCATCCCCATAATATATATACATAAACTGTAATTTATGACAGTTGTATTGTCCTGCAAAATAAATTTAAAAATGTGATCACTATGTGTAACCCTCACAACCTGTGGCAAAAGAAAAGTTAGTAAAAGGGGGCAAATTTTACTTAACAACTGCCTTGCTTTGCAATGGTAATTTTGATGCTCAGTTGTAGATGTGAGTTGAAGACAATTTGCTTGCGCAAATTAACCAAGCAATCTTCAACCTTGAAGAAAATACAAACTGAAAGTGCCCATGAAGAAAAAGAAACCAAGTCTGGTTTGTGTATTTTATTATCAATAATCACTGGTTCTTTTATCAGGATTCTGATATAGCTTCAGAGATTCATCAATCTCCTTGGGGAACCTGCAGCAAAGTCAAAAGGTCAAAGAGCGAGAAAGTGACATAAAAATGCTGGCAAGAAATTAATTCAGATTAATTAGATGCCAAGATTTGGCACTGTTGCTCTTGCACCTTGCTCTCTCTGGCGTGATATTAGATTTATGGTTAGTCCACGAGGAACATCCTGAAATGGGTAATGTTTCAACAGAAGAAGAACAAAAGGTGATGACAAGTTATAAGGAATTATATAAGCAAACTTTCTGCTTTATTAATGTCTTTTGGATTATTTATTTGTGCTGCAATTGATCTGATGATGCAATAGTTTTCTTAAAAACAAACCCAGAAAACTGGCTCTTTTATAATCGGCCTCTTGAAACTTGGGGGATTGGATTTTTTTACTGACCAAACAGATGTGTTTGGGTTGGTTTTGTTTTGTTTTTAAGGAAAGAAGGAAGGAAGGATGGGTAGCTAAGAGAAAAAAAAAGAGGAAAGAAAAAACACGAAAATATATAAAGGATTTGCTTCCAACCTTTTTTTGTATCTGTTACAGATACTTTTATTATCTGCCTACTCTTGTAAAGGTTATATTGTAATTTCCTTCTTCCATTTGGCTCTTTCTAGTCATCAGACCCAAAGGCTGCAAGTTAATTCCACCCCCATTTTCAGCAAAAAGACCATAAAGGGTTTCCAGCCATGAATAAATATGAATAAATTCATATTTAAATAATATAATAAATAAATATAAACAAATAATAAATAATTCATAATCCATGAATACAAGTGTGAACACAGATGTGTTTGGAAAATTTCCTGATTTGAGAAAAAAATGTGCTGAGGTTTCCAAAATTGCCATCTTTTTGGCTTATCTCATTGGTGAAAGCAGCTGTTAAAAAAAACTTAGGAAATGTCTGTGCTTCCCACTCAGTTGTTGCCTTATATAATAGGCCAGGATCCTTAATCTAGAAAAAGTAACCTGGTTTATAGTTTTTAAAGGAACAATGAAACAAGATAATGTACTAAATACATTATTTCTAGTTTGTTTAAAAACTCAAGGTAGTGGAAGGAATCAATGAAACAAGATAATGTACTAAATACATTATTTCTAGTTTGTTTAAAAACTCAAGGTAGTGGAAGGAATCAAGCAAACAGATTATGCACTTAGCCAAATCACACACACCCTTTTTATTTAACAATAGCTAGTTACAGGGAAATACATAGCTTTGTCAGCAAAATAATATCTTTGCTTGTCCCTTTATCTTGGAATACAGGTCTTTATCAGTAAATTAGAATTATGGCTTTACATTTCATGGAACCACAGCCAATATCTATTCTGATAATGTATTTTATGCAATCTTATGCACTAAAAATGCAATAGTAGAATAAGCAAGAAATATGAAAAACCTATGTAGTTTCCCACAAAGGGAAGTCATAGGTTTTTCATTTGTGGGAAACTTCTCAAAAATGTTACGGTAACAGTGAAGGACAGAAGCCGGTTCACCAGTTTTACCAAAGTTTTACCTAACTGGTCCCTGTTAATAGGTAAATGAAGCTGAATATTGTTTTGTAAAAAAAATTGGTCTTCCCATTAAAAATGCTTGGGTAAATAGGCAGTTCTCGGGAAAAATCATAACTGTTGCTTAATATCCAGTTCTCTAGTCATTGTTTTTTCCAGTGTAATCTTGGACTCATTCCAGAATGATCACATGGAAAAAATGTTGATTTGAAGATCAGGAGATGGACATGGAATTTAGGTTTATAATTTGAGCTGGCATGGATCCAATTGGTTAGGAATGCTTTTTCCTCCAGTAGACTAGCATGACCCAGTGACTGATTGATGGGTCACAGCTGATGGATCCCAAGTCTTTGTTGAATCATGATAGCCACGGGGAATGTTTTGAGCAATTCACTGGCTCCTGATATTGTCCACAGTGGGTAAAGTATTGGGCCATACACAGTGGTGGGATTCACATAATTTAACAATCGGTTCACCTAGTTCACTGAATATATGACCGCGCGCGGGGCTTCCAGTAGAGCAGACAAGGCGAAAAAATGAACTGGGCTGATTGAGAGTGAGTGTAACACAATTTTTGTTTCTGAGTAATCAATATAATTTTCTAATTGGTTCTATCATAAAAACATGAAAAAACCT
>JAEANM010021564.1:0-11819 GCA_017656035.1 Myanophis thanlyinensis
GTATCTTATGATTTATGATGAATGTATTTTTACAATGACTATGACCATGATTTATCACTTGTTGCTTGTATGTACACTGAGAGCTTATCCACTGGAGACAAATTCCTTGTGCATCCAATCACTCTTGGCCAATAAAGAATTCTGTTCTGTTCTGCTCTGCTCTGCTCTGCTCTGCTCTGCTCTGCTCTGCTCTGCTCTGCTCTTTTAAAGTGAATCTGGCTTCTCCATTGACTTTATTTGACAACTGCAATGATTCACTTAACAACTGCGGCAAGAAAGGTCATAAAATGGGACAAAACTAACTTAATAGCTGTGTCTTTTAGCAACAGAAATTTTGGGCTCAATTGTCACCATCGGTCAGGAATTACCTGTATTAACTCGTGATTTATCCTGAAGGTCCTAGTTTGACCCTGGGATTTGTCAGCCGTAATACAGCACAACTATTTTAAGAGATGTTTGATCCTGTTTTAAGGTTCTCACCCATAAGGTAAGACATGGGAATGATGAGAAATAATATGGTGGTATCCAGACAAGGGTTTTTATTTTACAAGAACCTTGCCCTGTCACTCAAAAGCTTCAAAGCTTCATTTCCACATTCAGTTTGGAAACCTGATTAGGTGAAAGTCTGATAATTCCTTTCTCTGATTGCTTGGGGTGGGGGTGGGGGGGAAATGACAGCTCTGCCCTATTCAATTCTGTTTCCCAAACACCTGAATCTTTCAGTTCCCTGAATTGCTGCCAGTTGTTAGAAATTTTGTATTTTCAGCTTAATAAGAAAAAAAATCAAAATATTTACACACAAACTGAGTTCTGCATCTTAAACAGCAATTTGAAATTATGCATTCCTATGAAGTGGAATAATTTATGGAAAATATGTTTGCATTGGTATTTAAAGTGATTTAAGTACAGTTTGAAAATGTTAATGGTAGACCTTGTCTCCCTGGTGAAAACTCTGATGAATGTGCTTTGTGGAAACTGATATGCATCGTTCAGTGTCAAGGGATGAAAGCAATCCTTGGTGGGTTTCCTGTCTGGAAAAACAACCACGATTACAACAAGAATGATTGAAAGAACCCAGGCGGGGGAAAGGAAAATTATTGGTTGTGATCATCATATGATATCATAGTGATAACTTCAGGAAAGAATCATAGAATAACAGAGTTGGAAGAGTTGGTATCACATCTCCCATAGTCCTTCTTTTCACCAGGCAAGACATGCCCATTTCATGCAACCATTCTTCACAGCCTCCAGCCCCCTAATCATCCTGGTTGTTCTTCTCTGTACTCTTTCCAGTGTCTCAACATCTTTTTTATATTGTGGTGACCAAAAATTGGATGCAGTAGTCCAAGTGTGGTCTTACTAGGGCACTATAAACCACAATCAATGTTTGCTATCCTTGGCCATTTCCAGAGATACGGACTTCAACTGCCTGAATTCTTATCAATGGCCATGCTGACATGGAATTCTGGGAATTGAAGTCCATATACCCAGAAATGGCCGAGATTGATAAACAATACTGTCATGGGAACAGCGACAACATTTTGCCACCTGGAACGTTGTTCTTCAAAATTCCATCCATCCCTTTGCCCATTCATCTGGGATTTCATTCTATTTGTCTCTGAAATGGATTAAAAACAACAACAACCAAATGATCCCTAAAGATCCCTAATGTAGCATGACTATAAAGGGCATAAAAGAACAGAAACGTTTTATATACATTTATAGCACTTAGCACTAACACTTAGACTTATATCCCGCTTCACAGTGTTTTACGGACCACTCTAAGTGGTTTACAGAATCAGCACATTGCCCCCAACAATCTGGATCCTCATTTTACCGACCTTGGGAAGATAGAAGGCTGAGTCAACCTTGAGCTGGTCAGGATCGAATTGCTGAACTGCTGGCAATCGGCAGTCAGCAGACATAACCTGCAGTACTGCATTCTAACCACCGCGCCACCATGTCTCTTTATGATTTCTTTGGAATGGTATCTATTTATGATTCCATCCCAATGCAGTTTGCTTTTGAATCTTCCCTTTCCTTTCCATAAACTCTACCAGCCGAGTCATCTTTGAAAAACCGAAGGCCAACATGTGTACTGACATGACATTCATGCAAAGTCTTGGTAATATCATCTTGGAGAATGTTTTATTTCTGAATGTTTTATAGCCTATTATGTTTTTATGAGATGCAAGGGAATGACCATTTGGTACGTTGCTTGATGGGAGTGAAGTAGTGACAAATGCCTCAGGAGACAAAGATTCAGCAGCTGCCTTTAATATTCATCTATAATTGTATTAGCTCTATGATGGGAATTTAGACATAATTTGGGAACCAACCAGGAAGGCAGATGTCTAAATTCCATCATCTGCATCCCAGAATGGAATACATTTTCAAGTGAGACATCTTGAAAATTTGGCCGGTATTATATGTCAGATAAGTTAAAATGACAGCCAATCTCAGAATCCTATATTTCTCCTTTCCAGGGTTGGGAGGACGTACTGACAATACATTAATCTTGACAAGTAATTTATCTGTTATGTAAGCCTTGTCAATCATCATCATTTCTCAACTTTTAATTATGCATGGACAACACAGCAGGAGCAAAACGAAATTCATTTCTTCCTTTTAATGAAATTCTGTAGCGACGGAGATGTGATACCGAGGGATGGAGGAGGAGGAGGAGGCAAAAGACATGGTGGTAACTGGCAACCTGTGGGAATGACATTCAATGCAAACATGGAGAAGATGAGGGCAGGTGAAAAAAGAAAATTAAAAAATGGTCCAACATCAGACAGAGGAGGCTGGAATGAATCTCATTTTTATACATTTTATAAGCTTCTGAGAAAGCCACAGCAAGTGCTCTGCGCCACAAAACCAAGACTCCTCAGAGTTTCCTTATTGGACCATTTTGGAGTGGTGGTTCTTTCAGGAGACACTAATATAGAATAGATACTCGTGGCTTTATGCTCCCTCAGATCATCAGGACCTCAGTTTGGTATATATTCTTGGGCAATATTCCAGTAGAGAGGAGTAAAGGTAGATTAGGTTCCAATTAGAATATTGACATGGTTACAGTGCAATAGGCAATTAAATGTTTTGCTTTGCTTGCAAGTACTCTATGCAATTCCGTTTTGGGAGCTGGTATAAGCTTTGGGTTAAAACTGTTAAATTTATCTTGGATTGGCACTTGCCATGATTGGTTTGAATCCGGTTGAGCGTTGTCCAGATTTTCCTTGGGAGGCAAAACTGAAGGAGAATTGTGCAGGATCAAATGCTAAATTAAACAGATCTGGGTTAGAAGTTGCCCATTCCTGGTCCAACTGGGTGGGGTTGGTTGATAATCCTCACTGTGACTATGTGAAGGTCTCACAAAATTTCCATCGAATTGGGACAGAATGCCATTTCAGAAGATTCATGGGTCATCATCATCTTCATCTTCTTTTAACAACCCCATAATCCCTTGCAGGGTGGAGTCTGGGCAACTGAATGGAGCAGGGTGTTTATTGGCTGGATACACGTCCTGTTGCCAATGCGGAATTTTGTTCAGCAAATATATTCTCATTGTCCCCAGAGAGAGAAATATCTGCTTCTACCTAGGATCGAACTCACAGCCTCCTAATTGTGAGACGAGAGTTCCAACTCTAGGCCACCGCACCACTCTCAGAAGGTTCCTGGATCCCTGCATGAAATACATTCATCTTGAGAGCACTGCTGCCCAATGGTTAAATATCTGTCCATAGATATTTGTCCATAAGTTTAGTAACTGCTTATGTGTAATTTAATTTTATTCATAATTTTAATCATCACTGGTGCCGTTTGTTTTTAAAATGGCTTTCCGCTCTCCCTTATATTTTGATACACCTTTCATGCGCTGTTTTTGTGAGCTTTTATGCGTTAATGCCGTATTCTCTGACGTCATACAAAATGAATAAATCAACTTTGCCTTATCTTCATTTTAAAGAAATTGAAAAAAAAAATGTATACAGGGAGCCCTTGATACACAACAGCTCATTTAGTGGCTGTTCAAAGTTACAACAGCACTGAAAAAAAATATGACATGACCGTTTTTCACACTTGTAGCATTCCCACGATCACATCATCAAAATTCAGATGCTTGGCCACTGGTTCATATTTATGACAGTTGCAATGTCCCAGGGCCCTTTTGCGACCTTCTGACAAGCAAAATCAATGGGGAAGCCAGGTTCGCTTAACAACTGTGCTACGAGTGTCATTGCTGCAAAGATTCACTTAACAACTCTTGCAAGAAAAGGCTGTAAAAGGGGACAAAATCCCCTGAACAAATGTTTCACTTAGCAATAAGGTATTTCGGGCTCAGTGGTGGCCGTAAGTCAAGGACATTGTATAGGGAAAGAAGCAAGTAAAACTTTGGACTTAGAGAGCCTTATCCCAGGATAAGCCCTACTAATAGGCATGTAAGATTCTGCCTTTAACTATTTTCATTCTCGTCCCCTGAAACTTGCCGATGGAATCGACCATTCCAAGGTGTTACTGATAAGGAAATGACAAGCTGAAACAGTCCCATCTCGTTCCCTATCATCCCAGGCAATCTTCTTCTAAATTAGTTACTCTGCCCACAGGGAAAATTGCTGCTGGTTTTAGGCAGCAGGAGACGAAGGCTGAACTCCCTACTTTCCTTTCTGCAATTAGAGCTCTAAAGTGCAAATCCCTGTCATTTTCTTAGGCTGCGCCTGGTTATCTCGAAAGGTTCGAAAGATTGGGAACTCCTTGGCTCTACCGCAAATTGGGGTAGTCTGGAAGTGGGTGGTTAGCTTTGTAGAAGAACCCTAATAAGATCTCACTCTGATAAATTGGATCGCAAGAAAGATCGGATGATTTTGTCCTAGCACTAAAGGTGACGCAGATCAGATCAGTCTAACTGCTGTCCGTGTTGCCATCTGCATTCTGGCCCCTTTCCATGTTGATATTGCTTTGTCTACATTTCATCTACATTTGCCCTTAAATAATCTTTTATCTAAAACAACAATAATAACCACCACCAGTTAGTTATCTTTCCATCCTCTTATTCCCAGCTTAATTACATTTTGGGGGGAATTGTACTGGAGCGTTTGGCAAGAATAAAATAATAAAAAATGTGGTATATAAGCAAAGTTTCAATTTGTAGTTCGGTGTAAGGAGGGGGGGTGCAATTATTTACTGAGCTCAGGGCTCTTGTCTTGTCTTGGAGAGTGGCACTTCATAAAAGAAGGCAGGGGCCAGAACAAAAGATTATATGAGGTCAGAAGCACAAACGCGATCTGCATTTACTCTGAATTCAAATTATTTTAAAATAATTACAAGGAATTAATGGACCGCAATTTATTAATATACTGTTTTTGTTTGTTTATGGTTTTGGCAACTTGCTGCATACCTTGGAGATTCTGGGTAGTGGAATACAACAAGGATGTACGTGAAAGCAACAATTCAGATTAATTATCTTACCCAAAATAGATGCTTACTAAACGGTCAAAAGCCTGTTGGGAAAGCATTGCAATTGCCTTGTGGAACATCAAAGAGGAGGTGCATCAGGCAGCATGAATCTCTGTGTCAACCTCTCTCTCTCTCTCTCTCTGTGTGTGTGTGTGTGTGTGTACTGCTAGGCCTTGTGGAAATCTCATGAAGAATGGTCGAAATTGCACGACATTTCGGCATTTCACATGACATTGTGAGAGGCTTGGTTGGGCCATGGGGCCACTGGGTAGAAAGAAAGTTGCTCGAGAGGAAATTGTGGTCCACGGAATGCAAATAATATTTTACGCTGGATAAGAATGCCTCAGCTGTATCGGATGTCAATTCTTCTTAATTGACTACATTATCTTTGATTTCCTCTAGCATAATTTGAATGATCAAGACTCTTCTATAATACACTGTAAATGCTTCCTCTTGGGCTTGTGATTTATTTGCATGCAGTCATTCACAGTTTCACACAAACCTTTCTGGATAATCTATGGTTCTGCTTGTAAAACAAAAGCCTCCAAAGTTGTAACTCTTGAGCAGCATAGATAGTGATAAACTGACATTATTGGTCAATAAAATCAAAACAAGATTCATTAACTCCTCCAAACCAATACTTACAGCCGAGAACAATACTCTTCTCCATTGTTTATTTTACACAGTCACCGGTAGTTTGTTTGTACATTTTGTAGGTATCTGACAGAACAACCCTGGATTTATCCTATGTATCACAAGAGCTTTCTGGACCCCCTCAACTTCTAATTGTATTCTTGTCTAAGACCTAAACTGGAAATAAAGGGCTGGTGATCAGGGAAAGATCAGGTTCTAATTCAATAAGTCAACTGGATTTGTTTTGAATTTTGTATTTTGCAAGAGGAGTCAATTTGAAGCTGAGATTCAAATTATCAACTGATTTCTTTTCTCCTCTTCTCCTGGGGGGGTAGAATCAATTGCACAAAAGTCCAGCAGATCTATGAATAGATTCAGCGGTATCTGATTGGATTTGATGCATCAAATCGATGTGGTGATTCAATTTGTGAAGGGTTAATCCAATCAGGTTGCCATAGAACAGAAGCTTGTGAGTAAAGAACAACCCTACAGAGGCTTGTAACTCAAAGCTAATCCTCTTCCTTCCATTAAAGCCAAAGGAATGGAAGAAGCATTTGCTAAATACCAAAATCTGCAATCTCTAGAAAGAGACAACTTCAAATATTTTAAGGAACAGATCTCAATATGGGGGAAGCACTGCTTACATAATGCGCTTATCTTACTATACTGCCAGCTGAGTTGAACCTGGACAACCTTCATCCTGTCGTCAAAGAACAGAAAAGTGATTGCAAGAAGGATGGGGATATAAAAGAAGATGGATGGAAGACAAGGAAACGAATTTCCTTTTGTTAATTCTCAGATCCATATAAAGTCATCACGTGGAAGCCACAATAATGTCATGAGAGTGAGTTTGTCGTTCCAGAAAATTGGTGTTTGATTTAATTTGCATCAGTCACATTATAATACCATGACGTAAATGGCCATTGGGTACATGATTTGCAGCGGTCAGACAATTGCATCACAATGTGTGTGACATCATCCTGACTTCGATCTGACTCCTAGGTGTTCATGTCCAAGCATTATGTTGTGGATTCTATGACAGTGATGTATACTCTAAATCAAAGATTATTGTCAAATGTATAGAACCGATAACTGGCAACTTATTCAAAATGGCTGACATGCTTTGGAATAGACAATACAGCAGTTAATGGGCGCCAAGATCACCATTAACTCTTCTTTGGGCTCAAGATGGGCTTCCTGCTCTTCTGATTTATTTTCAAAGATTTATGGAAAATATGGGGGGAAATCACCTACTAAAAGGCAAAGCGCTAATCTTGAGCATTGCTCTTATTTTCAAGAATCTCTTTCCACCCAGATTCCCTTTTTCTGGCTGTGAAAGTCGATGGCAACCAAGCAATAGACTGTTCTGTAACTCTTTGCTGGTTTCCAATGGCTTTCTAGATACTTGGCAACCTCTACTTGGGCGCTCTAGCTGGACTCTATATGGACTGGTAAAAAGTTAAAAGATGAAGGAGAGCTTTTCCTGGAAGTGGGCCCTTCTCTCCAGAAAAAAAAAGTTAAATGGGGTGCCAAGATGGCGATGCATCATTTTTCCTGCTGGAGACTAGCTGCTCATATATGAAGAACATCTGCAGGCACCAGATACGGTTAGTCTAACAAAGAGAAGGACTAGGGGATGATATGATATTTGAGGAGTTGCCCCAAAGAAGAGGGGGTAAATCTGTTCTCCAAAGCAGGACAAGAAGCGACGGATGGAAAATAATCGAGGCGAGAAGCAACCTACAAGTAAAGAGGCATTTCCCAATAGTTAGAATAATTAATCAGTGGAAACAACTTGCCTCCAGAAGTTGTGGGTGCTCCAACACTGGAAGGTTTTAAAGAAAAGATTGCACAACCATTTGTCTGCAATGGGATAGGGTCTACTGCTTGTGTGGAGGGTTGGCCTGGTGGACCTTCAAATTTCTTTCTAATTCCATTATTCTGTTCTGTTATTTGGTTATTGTTTCTATGATCACATGTATCCACCCTATCAAGTCCAATGGTCTAGGACATTGGAGGTGAACCTTTTACTTACCGAGTGCCGAAAAGTACATGCTTTGCACGTGCCATCTACACCGGCGTGCGGCTCCTCCATGTGCACTGCCTTTGCAACTGCACCATCTGTGCAGGCATGCAGCTTTTGCACATGCAATGCACACATAGTGCGCGCGGGCACTCAGGCACACACGAGCAATCGTCGTGTCCACTTGACTCCAAAAGACTAACTAACCTTTGTGGAAAGCATCCAAGCTACTGTTTTAAAAATTACATTTTTCCCTCAATAGGCATCCAGACAAATTAAAGGAGAGGGGAAACTTCATCATTTGATCTATGGTTTCATTTGCACGTGTGCATGCGAGCACACACAAACACTTACAGGGAGAGGGAGAGAGAGAGAGAGGGGTAACATAAAATCTTGTAGATGTGCATGAGTGGGAAATATGATAATTAAAATGTATTATTAACTGGGATGACTTTATGACCGTGTTAGCTGAGATTCTAATTTCTTTAGGAGCCCAGTGTCCCGGAAGAGAGAGAAATCCAAGTAGTATTTAATTATGCTTTTAACAATAAAGGGCATTTTAATCAGCAGCCTCTCAGAAGCCCTTGCCTTCTATTCATTTATCCAAACAATGAAAAAGTCAAGAGAAATTGATGCTATGAAAAATCTCTAGCAAGTGTTAGAATATTTATTTACAAGCCCCAACTTACAACTGGAACAGTTCTTGTAGACAATTGACCTTTAGCATGACTCTACAGAAAGAAATTGGAAGCCTTGTTAATTGGCTGAGTAGATAATAATTCAGGATGTCGGTCAAGTGATGATTAGTTCAGCAGTCAGTTGAGTAGGAAGTCATGTGTGATCATCAGAGAAGAACCATTCTGACTGGATTCATGTCTTGGACTACTAAGTCATGGTTTGTCACATCATAATCAATTCAATAAGCCACAATCAGCTGGATTCACACCAAATTAGGACAAACGGTTTGCATTATGGTGTAACACAGAACATATGAATTCGGCCATAAGGATATGGATTTGGCTTTGCTTTTGTATGATGTATGAACCAGCTGTTCGGGTTTAAGATCCAGGATTTCTCATGATGTATGGATCTGAGCCATTGACCAAGCCATGGTTAAAACGGCTTACTGTGACATGTGAACCCAACATTGTATATACCGTGAAAATATTCAGATCAGAAGAGGAATGTTGGAATTTGCTTGGTCTTGGGTTAGACCTCAACAAGCTTTTGGTACTCTAACAAGCCATTATCAGGGCTAGAACAATAATATTGCTTCTGTTTATTTCACCTACTTGGCCACTTGTTGGGTCGCGTCAACAGAAAGAATCAGTAAAAAACCCTTTTCCTTTAGTTCGAATGGTGATTGTTTCTTCTTGGGAGTCAGGTCCTACAGTTCTGTCAAAATCTACAGCTTCACCATTAGCTACTAATTTGTGTAATTGTCAGTAATCTAAGAGGTCCCATGGGTGCTTATCAGAATTAGGAGAAGCTATTTTTTGCTTCTTAGCCATTTTGAACAGTGACAGCATGTTTGCAGGGCAAACGGATGTTGGTGAATATCTTCGACATCAGATCTTCAACGTTAGACCCTGTCTGTCCTCGATCCTAGGCTAATTGACAAACCTTTCTAAAAAATGTTCAAAAACATTAGTGTCAGCTTTGCTCCATAATCATTCACTGAAGGATTTGTCAGCTGTCAACTACAGAAAGAGGAAAAAAAATCCTAATAGAATAATGCCTTAAGAAATAATTAATTCTCACGGAGTAGTGTTATTAGAGTGAAATATCAGGGCAAATTCTTTATCTCTACATAACTTTTCACTGGTCAGAAGTTTGAAACATCCCTAACTTTTACAGATCTATTGCCTTATTTGGATTTTTATTTTAATTTTTTTGGGACTAGAGAAACAGGATTCAGTCTGACTTGGGTATATCCGAAGAAAATAAAAGTTTAAAGCTTGGGGAATTTGTAAAATACTGTGCTGATTTTGTTTTGAAATCTTTATTGCTGTCTTGATGCTCCTACTTGTCATTTCTTTAGAGGCCCGGGCTGAGAAAAATTGCATGTGACTGTGTTTGTTGAATACTCAGACCATCCATTATTCTCCCCCTCCCCAAAAAAACCCTCCATCTTGCTTGATTTAGTTAGAATAACAGTTACACTTCCAAAACATTGCCCATTGACAATTATAAATGAGTTACGCTTAGGTCAAATCTTGAGGCTTTAGGATGGATTGTTCCCATCCCCTCATCTACATAGTACAAGGTCGTGTAGATGAGGTTGATTGAAGGTTTTTAAGTGGGTGTAAGAGACCTACATTTCTGATATAAGGATCTGCACAGACCATAACAAACTAATTATCAAGTGCAAGCTAAGGTGATTATCTGCCATCAGTCTGGTGTTGATGCTTAGCAGCCATACAGATGGGCATTCTCCCGGACAATCTGTCTTCAACCTAACACTTCTGGTTTCCTGGTGGTGCATTCATCACCCTTATAAATGAGTCCCTTCATCTTACTGCTGGTCAGCCTCTTCCCTTCACAGCATTATGGACACATGGAGGGAGCTGGGTCTTTGCATAACGTATCCTAGAGACGCTGAGGATTGCACAGAAGGACCTAGGACCTCACACAAAGCATGACCTTTTACAATAAAGAATGCCACCGTGCCCCAATGGCTTCCCACATCAAATGAAATCCCTCTGTTCCTCAAAAGGTGAGTGAGGCAAATAAAGAAGAGGGTATCAGAACGATGAAAAGAGTTGAGCAAGAAGATATGCTCTTTTCCTAGATCAATGGAATGAGATTGAAAGGCTGTCAGTGGCATCAGTGCTGCTTAACTCATTCCAACCCCCTGGATAATGATGCATGTTGAGAGTTTACCCGAATTCTGGAAGAGAACGGACCATTAAAGCCATTCATTTAGGAGCATGTTCCAGAGATTCCGTCATAATTCTCTCCTCCAGAAATATTTGATTATAGGAGATCTGAATCTTGAAGTACTTCAAATATTCTGGTAATTAAAATAAAATGTCCACAGAGAGCTTAGAAGCAGAAGAGGAACATTCTCCAAAAACATAAACAGACAACCGAAAACCCACCCACCAAAAAAAAACAACAACAACAACCCACCACCAACTACAATTCCCTCCTCAAAATTTGACGAATTAACGTCCTGGATTGAATTCCTCTTGTTTAACTGAATCCTCAAGTATTACCATTATACGTTCAAAGATAAATGAGGACAGTTTTTCCTATTGGTCACTTGATCTTACCAGGTTGCAGTCCCATGTTTGGTGATGTGGTATAAACTATTTCAACTTCTCCCCTCAGGATGCCACTATGGGGCACTGCATTCCAAAGCAGCTAGACAAATGATATTTTTTCCTCCATGCCATCACTCTGCTAAACACCTAATTCCCACACTACTACCTTATGCCTAAGGATTTCTAACCATGTAGTAGGGATGTATTACTATTATCCTTCTCATTTTTCCCATCACCTACTCATATTTGTACCTTATGATTTATCACTTTGTTGGTTTCTATCTTATGTTTTATGGTGGTATTTTATGATGTAGGATTTAGGATTTATCATTTTGTTGTTTGTATGTACACAGAGCACTTATGCGCTGGAGATAAATTATTTGTGTGTCCAATCACAGTTGGCCAATAAAGAACTCAACTCTTCTCTTCTCTTCTCTTCTCTTCTC
>JAEANM010021565.1:0-11819 GCA_017656035.1 Myanophis thanlyinensis
GGAGGGAGGGAGGGAGGGAGGAAATGTGGAACACTGGAATCTGAATGTATCACATTTGATTCTGCAAATAAAATGAGAGATACCTCTGCATCTAGACGAGAGGTTTCTCCTATTATTTTGTCCACCTCCATTTCCAGCTCCTATCTTTCCTTATCTCCCTCTTCTGTTTCCCAGTTTATGCCCCCCTTGCCAATTATTTCTACTCCCAGAATCTGTCCAGGGTTTTCACCGATAAGTCAGCTCACTTCTCCACTTATCTGGGTCATCATATTGTGTCCAATATTTAGAGGCACCAGAGACACAATTGCCATCAGATCTACCTAGAACCATCCTACCTGTCTGGATTCCTATATCAGCAGGATGTCAAAGTTTGCCAAGGGATGTCAGTCTTATTAAGCATTCAATAAAATAATTGGACTGGTTTATATCTCGTGCCTTCAGCTCCCACACATCTCCAACAGCAGTGTCTTCCTAAAAATATCCAAATGCAGCATACAGGGTCAATTTAATCAATAGTCCAACTCTAATTACTTTGTGAGGCACACACAGCAATCATGAGGCATATTTTATTAACTATATTTGTTTCTTGGTATACTTTTCTCTGAATTCAAAGTGAATTGGGTGAATAAAACAGCCCTCGGTTCCCAGCTTATTCTCAGCCCCAATATATGAAGCTCACCTGGTCCCTTCCCTTATAGATGCAAGTCATCTATACATTTATTTTGAAATAAAAATCACCTTGAACACATATAGTTTCAAAGCATATTTTTGTTTACCATTTTTAAATTACCTAATGACAGTATTACATTATTGAATTTTTTTGGGTATTAAATAAGATTTTAAAACATTAAAGGCATATTTACACTATAAAAACTGAAGTTGTTTTTGTGCTGGCTGAAATGTTACAGCTTCTCCCGGCACATTTGAGTAGCTTTGTGAATGTGGTAGACGTTATTTGATATAAACCTGTAGGCTTTTTTACCATGCTGCATTTCATACCGTTCCTTCATAGAAAAGGTAGCATTTCAACAGCGCTCAGTTTTATTTTAATGTATAATGTTTGCATAAGCAAGGCTAAGTTAGCACATTTTCATATACCCATTATTTTCACTCTCTAGTTCTTCAAAAACAGTTTGAAGGCAGGGATCAAAAAAATCATGGTCTGCCCTTGTACTGTTACAGGACCTGCTATAACAAAAACCTTGCCCTCTCTGCACAAAAAGGAAATAAATTGCTTGCATGTAGATATACAGAACCCTCTGTGGCTTTACTTCATGTTTATGTCTTTATCTGAAATTGCCCAATTAACCTAGATCAGGGGAGGGCAATTATGGCTCCTTCATGACTATTGGACTTCAACTCCCAGTATTCCTGAACCAGCCATGCTGGCTCAGGAATTCTGGAAGTTGAAGTTCACGAGTCATGAAGGAGCCGTAATTGCCCATCCCTGACCTAGATCCAACCCAAATATCAAACATGCAGTTTATCCATTGATGGTAGAAAAATACATAATGGAAATGATTTTTTTATGAAGAGGTTACATTTACTGTAAATATTTTTTTATATGGACAGTGCCATATCTTTCCTTAGGCATATGGGTAATCTCTTCTTACAAATATATTCTGCAAAAGTGGTCTTACTTTTGTGTTTCTTGAATGTGGTCTTTGTATTGATCCCTCTCCACAACCCAAAAACAAAAAAAAATGGAATCTGCTTGTTTCTAAAGCTCCATTAGTATACTCTTTTCATATTAAATGAATACAGGCATGGAAAACAGGCAGCTCCATATTATTACTGGAGGTGTTGAGTAGCCCAACATACAACTGCATTTTTAATGTTGTTAAAACTTGACTGTGAAAAGAACATGTGTTCCTTGAATATGTGCATTATTGCAAAATACAGGGACCTAACCAGGAAAACCAATTTTCTGGTGCTCTCTGGGTTTGCTTGTTTGCTTGCATATGTTTCATTATGAAGACCACACCTAAAATACTGCATACAGTTTTAGTGACCACACTATAAAAATGATGTTGAGGCGCTAGAAAGAGTGCAGAGAAGAGCAACCAGGATGATTGTGGGTGGGAGTGGAGACTAAAACATATGAAGAACAGTTACAGGAACTGAGCATGCCTAGTCTAGTGAAGAGAAGGACCAGGGGAGACACGAGAGAAGTGTTCCAATATTTGAGGGGCTGCCACAGAGAGGAAGGGGTCAATCTATTTTCCAAAGCACCTGAAGGCCAAACAAGGAATAATGGATGGAAACTGAACAAGGAGAAATTCAACCTGGAAATAAGGAGAAATTTTCTGACAATGAGAGCAATCAACTAATGGATCAGTTTGCCTTCAGAAGTTGTAGGAGCTTCATCCCTTGAGACTTTCAAGAGATTGAACTGCCATTTGTCAGAAATGGTGTAGGGTCTCCTGCTTGGGTGGGGGGTTGGACTAGATGATCTACAAGGTCCCTTCCAATTCTGTTAATCTGTAAAGTACCCAAACTAGGTAACACCATCAGTGTTAGTAAGGAGTGCTGTTTGCTGTCGGATTATATTCTGGTGACTAATCAACGTATTTGATAAATACTACACATTAGATTCCTGTTATAAATGATCTTGGTTCAGGGGACGAATACATTCTAATTTCATATTTCCTTCTTTCTTCTGCAGTTCATCTTTTCCCCTCAAAATGGGAGAGCCAGAGACCCTTCCCACTTTCAATGAAGCATACCACAACTTGACAGACCTCTTCCATGCGTTCAATCACACATTCAGCACTTGTGATTTGGGACTAGATGATGGCATCAAACGGGTTTTTCTCTTTGTTCTATATCTCATCATCTTTGTGGTTGGATTGGTGGAGAATCTCTTGGTCCTATGGGTCAACTGGCAGACCCGAAACCACCGGAACTTGGTCAACCTATACATTTTCAACATGGCCCTTGCAGACTTGGGGGTGATCCTCTCCTTACCAGTCTGGATGTTGGAAGTCGTGCTTGATTACACTTGGCTTTGGGGAGATTTCCTCTGTCGCTTCACCCACTATTTCTACTTTGCCAACATGTACAGCAGTATTTTCTTTCTCACCTGCCTCAGCATTGATCGGTATGTATCCCTGACAAGTTCCTCCCACTTCTGGCACCAACACCAACATCTTGTGCGACGGATCACCTGCTGCTGCATATGGGCCTTTGCTGCCATCCTCCCGTTGCCAGAGGTGGTACACATGGCGTTAACTGATACCATTGAGCCTATGTGTTTCTTTATGGCCCCGCTGGAGACCTACAATGAGTGGACAATCGGTCTCACCCTCCTTGCTGCCTTAATTGGGTTCCTCATCCCATTCTTCATCATGGCAGTCTTCAATATACTGACCGCCAGACACATCAAGCGTTGTGACAAGCCAGAGAGCAGAAAAAACTGTTACCTCATCTATGCTTACATAATTGTCTTCTTGATCAGCTGGCTGCCTTTCCACCTAATTTTGCTGATCCTCACACTTGAGGGAACAAGCATGTTCCTCCACTGCTACACGCTTGAGTTCCTGTACTTCTTCTACGATATCATAGACTGTTTCAGCCTTGTCCATTGTGTGGTCAATCCCATCCTATACAACTTCCTGAGCAAGAACTTCCAAGGAAAGCTTATCTCTGCTGTGGTTCGATACATTCCTAAAAACCAGATGGAGCAGAAGGACAGAGATGGCTCTTCCTCCAACACCCAACACTCTGTAGTCATCACGCAAGACAAGACTTTGCCAATTTAAACAGCTTTTCTGATTTTTGGTTCATTGTCATAAGAATGCATTTGCATTTTTCTCTCTTATCAGCAAAGGATAGGCTTAATTAGGAAACTTGTTGTTGTTGCTGTTGCCAATGCCTTGTACAATTTAAAAAGAAGGGCAATATAGGTAAAAATGAGGTAGGGAGGAGAATTTTGTGCTGCTGTGTCAAACTGGCCTTAATCAACCAAAATCTAACATTGATATTAGTCCTCAGCTTCTTCCTTCATCTTGAGACCAGGAGACAGTGAGTTCTCGTTCCACCTTAGCCATGAAAGCTGCCTGAGTGATTTTGGCTGCCCTTTGATGCTGGATAAGCCCAAAGATTGTCTTCTCAAAGTTCATTGAAGGCCAGAAGGAGCATCACCTTGACTCCAAAGCCACAGAGAAGACTTGGAGACACCATTCCTCTGAGCATGATGTCTTTCATCTTGAAACTTCGCCATCTTCAGGCTGGTGCCTTCTGCTTCGTGCCAGGGCAAGAAGTGTGTGACCAGAGATGTTGTCTCTCCATAAATACTGGTGGGAGGGTGTGGTGTGCTGGGCTGGTTGGCTGCACTGCTGCCTCTTGATTACTTGATAGAGTTAATGTTGGTATAATGGGCTGTGTGATGGCTTTGCAAGTTCTTTTGTTGTGGGCCGTTATTGTAATCTTCTGGGTCATTATTGTAATCTTCTGAGTTGTTTGTGTTTTAATCTCTTTTCCATTAGCCTCCTGTATTGTAACAGAGGCTAGCTAAATAAGAAAAACCTTGGTTGAAATGGTCCAAGAAAGTTTAGTTCATAACAAATTAATTAGATTTTAAGAAGTTGTTTGGTAGTTCTTGCTGCAAGTGAAAAACTGTCATTTTAGAACTTAATGAATTCTCAAATTTTTCTCTGCCTATTGTTTTTTGGCTTTATCAAACAACCATGGAAAAACTAACACTGAAATTGTCAGTTTCAACAACAACTTTTCATGCAAGAGAAAAAGAATGGTTTGGGGCACAATAATATCTATCCTAAACCTCTTTGGGAAGCAAAACTGTGGAATTCATTTTATAAAGATTGAGTGAATAAGTTGCCTTAAGTATCTACCAGTGGGGGAAGGAATTGTTCATGACTAACATCTCTGGGAAATTTCAATGAACCATGTGTAACACAACAATACTTTTACTTAATGAAATTCAAAAGTAACTTATTTCTTCTCATGTTTCCATTTCTACTTTGTAAGAAATGCAATTAGCCCAATGTCAACCAGTCAAGAGATGCAACCTTGAGGTTCACACTTTAATACACTGGCCCATTAAGAAATGCAAAGCCTTCTTCAAATCATAGTCCTGGTAAGCCTTTTCCAGAGCCAGTTTCAATGCCTTTGGCATTCTTGGGGAACAAGTTTAATAAAATATCCATGTGTGTTTGGAGAAAACATGTTTGCAAAAATCTCGCTAGAATGTGGGTTTTTATGATAAAATCTTTATTGAGATTTGCATTCTAGAGTGCTTCTTTTTCAAAGAAATAGCCAGGCCAACAGATTGATTTTGTATAAAATATATCTGAGCCTAAAAGACCCTGAAATTTACCTGTTTAGTTGCAGAATTTTCTTTTTATATATTCAGGGACACTATATTAATATTAACGTAGTAAAATAAGAAAGGTCTAATCCTGTTACTAGTAGTATTGTCTTCTATTTGTAGGGATTATATTTACATTCCTTTATTATAGTTTTTTGGTTTGGCTTAATTTATGGATCCTGAAAAGTTTGTTGTTCCTTAAACTGAATAATAAAAAAAAATAGTTTTGCCTTGCTACATAAAAAAAATTACGAAAAACATATAAAATATATCTAGGTCTTTTAAAGGGAGAAGAGATACAACATTAAAACTACAGCTACAGCTACTGGTCATTTAGGAGCATGTGGTATGACAGAGACAACTGGTTTATTACCTTTGTGCTATGACGTTTCTTCACATCTTTATGCATTACACATCCCAAACTCCAATTAACTTCCATACACATTTGAGTCATGAAGTGATTACAAGCCTCACTGTGAAGCAATGTAATTTCTCTTTAAGTAGCTCCTGTTTTTAAGTAGAGGCATGCTGAGAATAGCAAAGCACCTTCACACTGGATGTTCAGCCAGCACTGTGCTTCCTGTCAAAATATTTCCTGTGTAAATGGAATGATGGCTATGGCAAATAGTCTAGGATGACCTGCTCTTATTTCTTGGCTGTACAACAGCACAGCACAATTAGATTAAGAGCATATGCATCCTCCTTTTAAAAAAACAAAACAAAAAACATTGTTGCTTTGATTCTTAACTCAACCAACTCCACCTATATAGCTCTACTCTTTTAGACTATCTCAAGGATTATTTTATTATTTGTTAAAAATATCTCTTCAAGTTATGGAAAAATCAAGTTTCTTGAAGCATGGCCCTGTGTGATGCAAGATGTGGTAACCAAGGAAGAAAAAAATGACTTGTGTGTCTACTTCTTGTACTTCATTAACACTTACTTAGCACTCAGAACAATATACAGGAAAGGCAGGCCTCCATTTTGAAGAACTGAAAATCTAAACATCCATAAATGGAAGGTGGAGGTGGGCTGAAGAGACTTAGAAGGTGACAGACAAGTCAGAGAAACAAGAGAATAGTCACTGCAGCAAGACCTCCCTGCAGTGACATGCTGAAAGAGCTTTATTTCAATGACAGAACACTAGTTCATGCAGTAGAGAACTCTAGACTGCAGAAGTAGGGAACTGGGATTTCTTTCCTGCTAAAGGCTTAAACTGAGAGAGTACAGCTAAGCAAAAAGTCAAATGGATGGAACGTAGCAATACAAGATAAATAAAAACGTCACTACTAATAACCATCTCATTCACATCTATAAGATGGATTCATGCATCATGTTTGACATGGCAATGTAGTTTTCTAGAACAAGTTACAATGTCTAGATTATCCCATACAATATGGGATAAAATATCAAAGGCCAATGCTATGCTTTAATATCTTTAAAGGAAGTTATTACGATTATCCAAGTCTATTCAAAACCTGCCAAGATTATGAAGGAAAGTACATCTTCTGCATCTACTAAAACTTAATGAACATAACTCAACTAAATAAAAAATAAACATGAAAGAAAATTGCATCTATTGAATCTTCCAAATCTGATGAAGAAACTGTGATCTCTTAAAGGAAAGAGTCCTGTCTTGGTAACAGTGACTCACCCCATTGTATTTGACACTCCATTGTTATGGTTTCCATGTGAGGGCGTGCGCATGCATACACACATGCACGCACGCACGCACACACACACACATATCAGGTCCTGCTTCTTATGGCAGAAAATTGGTAATCTGTGATCTATTCAGCATATCTCTATTATCATTTTGACTCTGGATTACACTTTATTAATGGCCTCCAAACAGAAAACTGAAATACCACTGCTTTGTTTCATTCCTATCTCAGTTGGATTACTATGACTGAGATACATCTCAGGAAACCAGAATTCAGGAATATAGAGTATATCTACATAAACCAGAACTCAGGAAAAGCCTGAATCAGCATAACACCCAACAATAATAGCTTCCATTGCCTGCCTGTGAGAAGACAACTTCATACAGTTAGCACTATGGGTTTATCTCCTTTATATGAATGTCAAGATTTTTGGACATCATCCAAATAGTTTGATCACATTTGCAAGACAAAATATTGCTTACCTGAATTTCATATATTTCAAAATAAATTGCTATGATGCAAATCCATGTAAATTATCATGCTAAACTTGTGCTTATTTCAAAGAAAATAATAAAATATATTAAGCAATCTACAGTAGGGAACACTTGAGAAGATCTTAAATAAATTCATATTCTCTGAAACACACAATCCTTTCAGTACAAAATTGCCTCTAAACTGCTTCTTCCTTCTAAAACCATTGTATTTTTAGAAAATCAGTATTTATAAAATTCAGTATTTTTACAAAATCAACAATTTACAATGTACCCCAAAATGCTTGAAAATTCAGATGCACTAGGCAGCATAGTTTGAGCCCAAAATTCTCCTTCCCTTGGATTTTTATTTATCTACAGTATGATTACATAACTTATAAGATCCCTATAGTAAACATGAACAGAGAATTTGGGCAACACATATTCATTTGTATTAATTATTATTATGTTGCATTCCTTTTGGCATAATCTTGAGTGTCAGCACAATAATTCCTGAAACAAAATATCCAGTCTAATAACTTTCAGATAAAAGCTGAATTTTGGAACCTGGGAAAAAAAGATGAAGAAAGCTAACCAAGATGTGTGGTCCATCTTCACCATTATTCAATGTCTAGTTCTGACCTAAATATCATTCCTGATACCAAATACCTTTATTCATGAATCAAACTAGAAATGTGGCACTTCTGGGCAAGCATCTGCACAAAAGGTTAGCAATGAGGTGATTCTCAATCTTATTTTAACCAAGGTTGTGAGACAATGATTTGCCTAAGGCTACCCAATATCTTCAATCTAGTCTAAATTCAACAGATGACAGAAGATATATTTAAAAAATACACTCAAAGAAGTGTATACACTATATAAAGAATAAATAAATGGATTCATACCTATATTTATGTATATTCCAAGTTAGAAGTATGTTCAACATCAAAGGAAAAATTTGTTTGTTCCATATTTTTTTAAAATAATATATTCCCTTTTTGAATCTTGCCAACTACATGCACAAGGATTGTATAAACCACGATATTCCCTGTGAGACTCAATGGAAGTCAAAAGTGAATTTTGAAGGAATAGGATAGAAGGAATATTGATGGTTTTAAACGTTTGGTGTTGGAGAAGACTCCTGAGAACATTATGGATAGCCAACAAAACAAACAAATGGATCATTGAGCAAAACAATCCAGAGTTCTCCCTTGAGGCACAAATGACCAGGCTCAAATTATCCTACTTCAAATGCATTATGCAAAGATCTAGTAGCCTGGAGAAGGCACTAACAGTGGAAAAGGTGGAAGGAAAGAGAAGACAATGACCAGCTGAAACAAGATGGATGGATTTGGTTACAGTGATGATCAACACACTGAAGGAGAGTTTTAGGGATAGATCATTGTGCAGAAAATCTATGTGGTCACTAAGAGTCATCAAGTGACTCAACAATGATTTGATGGCATGTAATCAACAAATTGTTTGCACACTAGGATTTTAATGTGAAAGAGGTATCCTTGTATATGTGTACCACCTAGAGGAAAAATGTCATCCTTTCCTTTAACAAACTTTGCTTCTGCAAACAGCATTATGAAGTACTTCTTTTATATGCACATAACTCTGCATTAAGAAAATGTATCTGTAAAAGCTTGTATTAAGAAATACATTATTCTTAATATAACACATATTATAATAGGAAGAAATTGCTTGCTAAAAACGTAGATATACCACAGAAAATGTGCATTCATTAGAAATTGTTTGCACCAATTCCTTTTTCTTTTTCTTCTGCCTGTTGGATTTATTCACACTGGAAATGAGCTCCTGTTTACTTAAAGTTTGTAAAGTGAAAAATAAAAATAAAAATAAAATCAATTAACTTTTATGTATGATGATTTTATTATCCTTAACATTTTTACACAATTCTTGACACCCTAATATGATCAATAGACTTATTTGTATTTGGCAACAAAATTTATGCTTAGTTTTTAAATTTTAAATTAATTTTTTTTCTGAAGTGCATATTTTGAAACAAAGTAAATTAAGAACATAAGGAAATTCAACATTAATGTAGCAATTGGCTCTGAGATAGGCATTTTATTAACTTATCTGTACCTCACACTATAAGCTTTAAAGCCCGGTACTGAATTTAGATATATCTTGAGCATACTTTATTTGGATGACCAATGCTAGGGTTTTAGCCCACCTCTCTTGCAGTATGGGAAACTTTAAATAACATAGAATATCAAAGCCATGCTCTGTAATGGACAATTCCCCAAACCAAATGATTTTCAGTACCTGTACATATTCTACAGAAAGTTAATTTTTAAAAAAAATATTGCTCTGGCTTGTTGATGTTCTATGCTGCTACGATTTTAATAACATTGTTTCAGTACTATCATTTAATAATATTATTATGAGATAGTATTAATATTTCTATTAGTATTACAATAATAATATTCAAAGGGGACCTTCATTGTATTTAAAATAGGTAGTGGTCAGGTAGAGGTCCAGCATGGAACATATGTGGTGGGTTGAGGTTGGTTTTTATACTAGTATATAATGAGAGCCAGTTTGGCTTTATGGTTAAAGTGCCAGGATTGAAACCAGGAAACTGTGATTTCTTTGTCCACTTTAGAAAGAAAACCTCCTAAGTGACTTTGGGGCAGGCACTTTTTCTCAGCCTTAGGAAGGAGGCAATAGCAAATCACTTCTGAAAATATTTTCCAGAAAAATACAAGGATTAGTCCAGACAGTTGGCAGGAATCAGATTGACTTGAAGGCACACACAAAAAATAAAAAAGTGCAATAGTATTTACACAGATGCATATGATTTGCCTGTATTCATTAAAGGCCTTAAATATTATCACAATTATTATTAATTTGCAATTATATTACAATTTAAAACTGGTGATAACTTAATAACTCAAGTCCTAACCAAGGACCAAGAATTAGTAAGGTAGCACCTAAGGAACTAAACAGCTGCAAGCAAAGTATTATTGTTTTGTAAAGTTAGGGTGTTCAGATCTGATAAATTCAACATTTCCAAATATTGAAGGAAACCTTTAGGCATTGCTCTGATTTTTATTATTTAATAAAATATTTTAAAATATTAAATAAATATTTTAAATACTCATTATATATGTAATTTAATTTAAACATTTAATAATAGTAACAATACATTTTTATTATTAATTGTAAAAAATCATTCACAAGTGGGATGGCAATGTGAGTGCATGGAAACTTTAATTGTTTGCATCATACCTTTCTATGCATTCATCCCAGCTCTTTTAGTCCACCAAAATATTTCACTCTGTCCCATATAAGCCTTGCCAAGATTTTCACTATCCTCTCTTCTCTTTCTGCCCAGTATTCTTTCTTTTCCCTCTAATATATTGTCTTGGGCAGATCAATTCTCTCTTACCAGGCTCCACAGTTTCTTGGATTTTAATGCTTTACAAACTCAACATGCCTTTATTTCTGAGAAAAAAATGTATAATGGGAAAGGTTTAATTTGTTCATGGTTAAATTGAAAAGTTTCTTCCACACCCATCCTAAATTTTCTTTCATGGTTATTCTAAATATATTCACTCTGCTTTTTAATTTTCCTTTCCACCCAAAGAGGAAAACCTGTATCACTTCAAATCAGCTGATCTGACACCATAGTAATGTGATATAAGATGCTTGGCTAGATGTAAAAATGGAGATGGGATTAGCTGCTCCAATCATACAATATGATGGACGACAGAGAAATAGCTTTTATTAGAAATGTCATTTCTCAATGATTTTAAAAAACTTTAATATTTTTAAAGAAATTAAATTCTAAGGAGCATTGTTCCTTAGTTATTTTAAAGCCAGCTTTACTTCGCCTGTTTATATTTTTATCAGATTTCTACCTTTCAGAATTTAAAAATCCTCATTTAGACAATGACTATAATGTAAGAATAGATGTAAATGTAGAATGGAAAATATAGTGTCGGATTTTTAAAATGTATTAGTTTCTTAAATAAAAGAATAGTAAGAATCCAAACAACTTACCCATTGTTAAAATTAGAATGAAATTTTAAGAAAATCTGCCAAGATTTATTTAAAAACAATTGGTAATGATAAAGTTGCACAATCCTGTATTAGAAGAGCACATCCCTTAAGTACAGGACAATGGAACCAAATAAATCCATTAATATACACAAGACAAGAATTATTTTAAAGATATTATTATTCTGTCATCTACTGGCAATGTGCTTTCTAGTCATGTTTTCTGCCAGTCTTTACCAGTTTGCCAATTACACAAGCTGTTTCCTAGACATCAGACAAAAATTCCACAAGACTGCTGTGCAAGCGCACCCTAATTAACCATCA
>JAEANM010021566.1:0-11819 GCA_017656035.1 Myanophis thanlyinensis
TCGCCGCGCCCCGGTCGCCCCCCCGTTCCCATCGCCACGCCCCCGTTCGCCCCCCGTTCCCATCGCCGACGCCCCGCCCCCCCGACGTCGAAGCCCCGCCCCCAATGACGCCGACGATGCCCCCCCCGCCGACGCCCCCCCGTCCTCTTTTTTTGTTTTTCAAATATGGTAAGCCTAAATTAATTAATAGTTCCAACCGCAGCACACTGCTGGCTGATATTTAAATAACTGTCCACTAGGACTCCGAGATCCCTCTTGCAGCTACAACTATTGAGCCAGATACCACCTATTCTGTACCTGTGCGTTTGTTTTTCTTGTCTAAATGTAGAACTTTACTTTTCTCTTCACTGAATTCCATTCTGTTAGATTGGGCCCAGTATTCAAGTCTGTCAAGAGCCTTCTGTATCTTGAGCCTATCTTCCGGAGTGTTAGCTACGTATTCCTGCCAGCTTGGTGTTGTCAGCAAATTGGATGAGTTCTCCATCTATCCCCTCATTCAAATCATTGATGAAGATGTTGAAGAGTACTGGACCTAAAACAGAGCCTTGGGGTACCCCATTGCATACTTCCCTCCATGTAGATGCAGTTCCATTAAGGTCTACCTGTTGAGTGCGGTTAATCACCCAGTTACTAATCCATCTGGAGGTGATACGGTCTAATCTACAAATTTTTATCTTATCAAGTAGTAGGTTGTAGTCTACTTTATCAAATGCCTTACTGAAGTCCAAGTAAATTATATCCACAGCATTGGATATAGATTAGTAGATGGGAATATCAGCCCTTTTCCAGTCATTTGCTGCTCCAGGATCTTTGAAATGTATGGGTCAGTGGTTCTGAAATCACGTCTGCCAATTCCTGCAGAACCTTGGGTATGATCCATTTGGTCCTTGTGATTCGAACTCATCTAGAGTTCATAGGTGCTCTGTTACCGTTTTCCTGCTTTTTTGACTTGTATTTCTAATCTGCATAATCTGCATTTATAGTATTTTTAATATGTTGGGCTGGTTTTCTCCTTTGTGTAAAGACAGATGCAAAAAATGAGTTAAGCAGTTCTGCTTTCTCCTTGCAGCTCGTTACTTTCTTGCCATTTTCTCCTACTAATGGACCAATCATTTTCTTGACTTTTTTCCTTGGTTTTTTACATATTGAAAGTGGCTTCTTTTTTTTTTGGGGGGGGGGGGGTTATTTATGACTTTTATTGCAAGACTTAGTTCATTTCAGGCCTTAGCTTGCCTGACTTCATCTTTGCAGATTTGGGCTATTTGCTGCTGTGATTATGTGGTCTGATATTTATTTCTGGCAAACACCCACTAGGTATAATGGACTTGTTTAAGAATTGTGACATTTGTTTAATGACCATGGTTTTGGTTAACTGCCACGTAACGACTTACGATCATAATTCCAGATTTAATTATTAAGTCAAGGACTATCTATAATTGGCTTAAGATGGTGAGTCAACCAAGCCAATCATAGTGATTTTGCACTACACAACCTTTCCTCAATGGGTGAGAAAGTAAAACAAACCAACCAAATTAGAACTTAATGTTATATGTGACTCCTGCTTAAAAGCTAACAAATATCTGGGTAAGAAACTCAATGCTTCTAGCAATTTCCCTGTGATTATAGTACCTTTAGAATCTGCTGAACTGCCTATGGATTTTTAAATGATCTGAGGCAAAAATATCATTTTTCATAAAAAAACCCAATAAAAAAAATACCTCTAGAGAATGTCATCAATGACAGACCATCACTTTAACAACAAGTCTTCCCTCTCCCTTACTAATCTAGTACTGGTAGTACCTATCTCCTGATAAACTTCATCATTACTTACCCATAAGGCATGAGGAGAACATCCAACATAAAATCCAACAGCAGTTGTACAGTCTTTGGTTTTTCAGCAAGATTAAACGGAGAAGCTGCTTTCAGAGGTTCAACAGGATATTTCATGTGAAAAAGTGTTGGTATTAGAAGGTGCATTAGGCTGCAAAACAATTGTATACATTGCAATTATATGTAAGAATCTGCCTAAATATTCATACACATTTTCATTTATTGCTATATCCATTTTTTAAAACTTTAACTGGGAATTGCAGACAAGGAAGACCATATAATTTATGGTTTTCAGGAAACCATTTTTCTTTCTTTCATATTTAGTAGCTAATTCCAAATGGATCTGTATTATTCAAATTGTTCTGAAATGAATTAAACTGAAACGTTAAATGTCAAGTAGGTTGGATCCAAGAATTAAGATTTATCTGTACAACAAAATGTTGGATGGCAAAAAAGCAAGATATTTAAAATATAACCGTTGCCTAGGAAACATGTTTGAAACATTTTTTTAGGTCCCAGGAAACAAGATAATATTCAGATAAATATTATTATTATAAGCCTATCTCAATAAGACTAGACTACTAGTCTCCCTGTGGAATCTGCCTTGCTATGCTGACACAAAGTAACAGAAGGGAACTATGCCATCATTTCTCTGAACATGTATTTGTAGTCTTCAATGGCTAATTTATTAAAAGGAGTGATTTAAAAAAAAATTAGGCAATGAAACCTTTATGCTCAGAATATTATACCTGTCTTGTTGGGGTTGAGGTTTCCCTTCCATTGCAGTAAGAAGAGTGGGTGCCAGCTCACACTGCTTTTCCACAGGCAAACGAGGATAACCCATCTTAACATATATTATTGTAAAATTCTGTAAAATGCAAGATATGTCTGAAAAGAACCACTACAAAAAACAGCCTTACAGTACAATATCCATAAATTTTAAGAAACTTATGACTAAAAATCAATGCTAAATACCACTGAAATGTTTGCACTGTTCAAGTAATCCAGCAAACCAACAAGATTCCAGTCTCCTTTACTTTGATAACTTTGAGAAATGCTCCTGACACAATAGGAGTTGTCTACAGTAGAAAAAGAGCAGATGGAGTCTAACAACACCTTTTCCAACTAACACATTTTATTAAAAAGCATAACTGGCAGCTCACCAAAACTTATTCCTTTGAATTAAATGTGTTACTCAGAAAATGTGCTATCAGACTCCATCTGATTTTTTTTACAGTTGACATAGGGAATGCATGTACCAATTTCATAATAGAAAAAGTATCCTCATACTAGAAGCCTCTTAGACCTGCATTCTAGTGTTTGTATTATCTTCAAGTTTCTGACGCCAATCAATTATGACCTTAATGATGTGGACCATTATACCGTATCAAGGACCCTTTATCTTAGCAATTACCTGAGAAAGTTCTAGTGCCACCTAAAAGCAGCTGTTATTAACTAGCCAAAATGTGTATTTCAGTTCACATCTAAGCTTCCGTAACTCCATACTGCACTAGTGTGTTAAAACCTTACCTGGACATTTTTTAAAAAGGAAAAGAAATAAGGTCTTTGTCACTGGGATGGATTGGGTATAAATCTAAAAACATGTACTAAAGGATTATCTTCACCTAAACTTCCACTAAAAATTACGCTGTTTACATAACTATATATCGAAATATTTATATATTTCCTATGCAATTTGACAAAAACTGACGTTGAAAGGTAAAGACTTTTGGACAGAAATGCCAGTTCAACTCACAGCATCTTCAGGTAAGTTGGAAAACATACAGAAATGATCTGTTGAGTGGACCAGCCACTGCAGTTTTAAATGTGTTAAATGGTTTAATGTATTGGACACACTCCACCAAATGTGATTTATTCTATATGTTATAATTGTAGAATCCATGGGTTAGAGTTACGTGTGAACCAAGTGGGTAATAGTGCAGTTCACATACATTACAAATTATAGTTTAGCATGCATAAACCAAGTTAATGTGGTGGCAATCCATAACCCTAACATTACTGGTTAACTCTACCAATTCTCAATAAAGCCACAATGTCTTTGTTATAACATGTTACTGTATGTGTAAACTTAAATTACAAGGACAGAACATTAACTTGCTAACAAAACATTTCCTAATGTGATTTAATTATTGGCAAGAACATTAAACATGTATGAAAATAAAACACTCAGAATATTTTGTTTCTCTCCATTTCAATGGACTATTTAAATATGACAAATTGGTGTAGTTACATATAAACATTCATTAAAACATAGTTGGAGTGTTCAAGGGTTACATTTAGGAAAGCACTTCCCAGCACCTACAAGCCAGCAAACCACCCCTCTTCTTTATCTGCTGTTTATACAGTAAATTTATTATTCGAAAGCAGGACAAAGAATACCCAGACAGGAGATAACCAGCTCTTATATTTAAGAATGATGTGCAAAGACAATCATAATCTTAGAATTCCTGAGTAAAATTCTCTGAGAAGAAAGGACTTACTGTAACAAAGGAGACTGCAGAAGGATCTTGATATTGGACTAATAAAGTCTCCACTGGAAGTTGGATTTTTGGACGACTTTTTATTCGTTTGTTCAGATGAACTAGCAATTCCATAACCTAAAAAGAAAAAATATCATTCCTTCATTTTATTGATCTAGGTTTCATTTCTCAATTGTGAAATATAATAAATAAAAATATCTATATTATCAAATGCTCTATTTGTCTTTCCATGTGCCCTTTCATAGAAAAAAGAACCAAGTGATGTATTATTTGGATCTGAACTTACAAGGTAACCATATTTTCGATCACTTCAAGGAATATATTATTATGATATATAGCTTCCATCTTAAGGGAAACACAGCTTATCCAAATAAGGCCAGATCTGGTTAGTACTCATATAGAAGATCATCACACAAACTCTAGACTAGAATGGGCAGCTGAAAGTACACCCTGGATGAAAGCAATAGCTTTGTACTGAAAATTACATGTTTTCATCAAGTGATCATGAGTTAAATTTATCTCAAAGGATACACTATCTATATATAAAACCAATATGGGAGGATTTGTAAGCACTTCTTGTTTGATCGACTTCACCATACAGATAATAGTCATACCTTTTTACGTACTCCTTCCTGTGTACTGGAAAGTTTTAAAAGAACAGGGGGAAGGAATTTGGATATAATACTCTGCAATTGCTCATCTGTTTCTGCATGGCCAAGACGCAAGAATACACGTTCAAGCTGATCTAAAATAAAGGAAGAAAAACTGATCTATAACTAATAGCAAACAGTTCAAACAGCAACGTCATGCCATCAAGTTCAGCATTAAATAGTGGCTTAGTTCTCAATTGGTTTTACTAATGACCTTATTGCAAGGTCACCCTGCATTTATCGTGTGTGTTTTACATAGATGCAATACATATTTAATATCAGACAGTATAGGGAATTATTTATTTATTAAATTGATAGGCTGCCCATCTCCCTGTCTAGTGACTCTTCCTTTTGTTTAAGTGAAGGGAAAAGAGATCCATCTGCTTCCAATTTGATCACTCTAGTTTGCTGAGTGATCAAATTACATATGCATCATTGCAGGAAGATTTGCTGAAGGAGTAAGACTGCACACTCAGAACATGAAAATTCTTGATACTGCTTTTGGGTTGCATACTTTTTTCTTCTTTTACACAAATCATAATGTATTCTATTAAATGCAAATTTTAATTTATGAAATACATGCTACTTGATCAACCAATGAAAATTTTAATCCAACAGATGATAGGCTCAGGACACATCGTTTTATGTACTCAGATTTTGGTGAACAATTGTAATAGTACAATAGGATAATATTTGCTTTTTTGTACTCAATATATCAAAAGGTATGTATAATATGTATGTATTAGATCTGCATATTATTGACAAGTAAATATGCAAAATTTAAATAAAAATCAGTTAATTACCTTTTTTATTACAGCTCACACTGCCTTCAGTTATATCATTTAATTCTCTGAGAACATTCAATCTAAGTCAAATTTCCTCTTTATTTTTAAGAACATACAATTTTTTCATTATAAAGAAAGCAGTTTACTAATTTGCAAAGTGTATCCTTTATGTTCAGAAGTAATAATTTCATGCTATAATATAATATTTCCCGATTCTAGATTAATAGACTGAAGAACTCCATGGAGTGTCTATACAGGTAATCCTCAACTGTATATATTATTTTCTTTTTGGATTGCAAGCCAATCCGAGCTTAGCTTTAAGGAGGGTGGCTAAAGAAATGTTTTAAATAAGTAAAAATAAGTTTATAGAGAAGAAAAGCAGAGACACCTGCATCATGGCATATGTTACAAATCTTCCAAAATTTATTCACTGCTTAAATTCAGCACAGATAGTCCTCGCTTACAACAGTTCATTTAGTTATGTTCAAAATTACAACAGCACTGAAAAAGTGATTTATGACCATTTCTGGCACTTAGGTCCGTTGCAGCATCATCATAGTCATGTGATCAAAATTCAGACACTTGGCTGCTGATTCATATTTACGATGGTTGCAGTGTCCTTCTGACAAACAAAGACAATAGGGAAGCCAAATTTATTTAACAACTGTGTTACTAATTTAATAACTGCAGTGATTCATTTAGCAACTGTGGCAAGAAATGGGACAAATGTCTTAACAAATGTCTCACTTAGCAACAGAAATGTTGGAATCAATTGTGATCATAAATCGAGGACTATCTGTACACATTTCAGCCTAGGGTAATTAATGTCAGCCATGATTGGATAAATGCAAACTGCCTTACTCTGAGATAGCTTGCACAATCTACCTTGAATTGCTCAATGTATCATGCTTATGACATCCAGGGAGAATTATAAACACCAAAAAAACATTTATTTCTTACTATGCTTAAGACAGACACAAACCAGAGGGTACTACTCCAAGCCAAATTTCAGATGTAAAAGGAAGCCAGTGTCATTTGAAAGTGAACTCAAAATATACTGTACAGACTTCATTTCTTTATTTTTTGAATGACTAAACCAGGACAATGGATTTCAGCGATTACTAATATATTTTGATGTAAAATATATTCTACAATAAGAGAAAATATTTCATTATGTAATCAATTTATTCAAAAGTAAAGAGAATACATGTTGGTTTCAGAAATTAAAATTATTAAGTCTGATAGAGCAAACGTATGGACGGGAGAAAATAAATATGGCATCTAAAATGCAATAGCACTCATCTAGAAAACAAAGTATCCTAGTTAAAGTGGGGAGGGAAATTTGAATAAGGTAGGTGTGTGTGTGTTTTCCAAGGCACAAGGTTATCTTGACAGAAGAAATAAAGTTCTCCAACACACTCTGCACAAGATGGTAACCATAAAAGAACAAAGTGACAACATAAATGGTTCTGAGTAATTAAAACATAAATTATTTTATTCTAATCTGATCGGAAAAATATATTTTAGCCATACTAGGAGTATGAAAAAACAAAATATGGGCTGGCTTATGATAAAATGAGTCTTAAATCTGAGACTGGTTATATGACATACAATTTCAAGATATATAAAGATATTTAATTTCACAGAGCATCTACATGTGCTAAACTTCCAACTGCTTGTACTAGTAATTCATATTTCAAAACTTTAACATCATCTCTAGCTGGGCCATGCAAATTAGCATAAAATCATATTTCAGCAACAAAACCATAGTATGAGTACTTATCTTCATTTTTTCCGTGGATGTACCAAAACCAACTATTAAATTTTAAACTGTACAAAATTATGGCAAGTTTACCCAACTGGAATCTTCTATCTGTACTGTACTGTCATGAAACCATATAGTTAATTGGTAGTCTTCACTTACTGACTGCCTCATGCAGCGACTGTTCAGTTACAATGGTACTAAAAAAATTACTCTGCAACTGACAGTCGCATTTACAATCGCTGCATCCGTCAATAACACAGTAGCCATCACGTGCTTTGCAACAGGTGTGCATTTATGACTGCTGCAATCATGCTTGCTATTCATGTGCACATTTTTCCTTGGGACAAGCAGAGTTAATACAATACAGCAAAATTGTAAGCTCAGTAGCAATTCATTTAGCAACTATTTCACTTAATGACCAAAGGGAAAGTAAAATTATAAGTCCAATCGCAATCATGTAATTTTCTACTTAGCAACCAGGTTGCAATCCCAACTGTGAGTGCTTAGTAAGGACAACCTGTAATCACCATAGCAGGAGAACACTATCTCTAGTGTATGGTTGGAGAAAATACTGATCTGCTAAATAGTCAAAAGGAGGAACCAGTTCGTTCCCAACTTACAATCACAACTGAGACCAGAATCACCGAAGTTGTTAAGTGAATCATGAGATTATTACAAGAATTAAGCCCCCCCCCCCCCATGACTTTACTTGTCATAAGCCACTGGGAAGGTTGCAAATGATGATCACATGATTCCAGGAAGCGACACCTGACAGAGAAACATGCCAGTTGTCAAGCACTGGGTTTTGATCATGTGGGGTTGCTGTATCAGTTTTAAGTATGATGACTGGTTGTAGGTCACTTTTTCAGTGTTACTGTAATGGTAGCTAAATGAATAGTTGTATAAGTCAAGGACTACCTCTAATGAAAAATGCCATGAACCGATGCATGAGCAGGGAACAATAAGTATCAAAAGAAAATAAACTTAGAGGAGACAGAAAACTGTTCGGATGACTTCCAAATACAATATCCTTCTTCCTCCTCCATTGGAATAATGACAAAATCTTGTGTGGATAGAAATAGGCTTAGAATAAAATGGAAAAAATGGGGAAATTGTAAGGATATCCTTCCCCAGTTTCCCCCCCACAAGGATTTCTCATATCCAGATTAATATCTTTCTCAACCACTGTTGTCCCAGGTTTCCAAACATCACATGTGCAAATGTGTTTTTCTTCACCACTGTTGTCCCAAATCGCTAATACCATAGTACATATATTTCTTATTTCTTTTTTTAGGTCTCTACTGCATACAATTATAGACTTCAATAATTGCTTCTTGATATTTGGCTAAGACTAAGGATAGTTCCCATGCTACAAGCATTAGGCTGTTCCCAACTGTCTACATACATAAATAAATATACTTCCACTGGGGTACCAGATATATTAATGATTATTTTATTTATTTACAGTTTTTGTAGCCTGGCCCAGTGCATAAGGTTGGATAGAGTATAACAAATAATAATAATACAATCAACATCTGCCTATCCCGGATCTTTGAGAAGGTGGATGAAAATGTCAAATCTAGTCGGAATATCTGGCTAACTGTGGGATGAACCTTAATACAAAGATATCTCAAACTGAAAGCATAGCAAAACATTTTTTTAAAATCACTTTCCAAAGTGCATGAAGCTCCACAAGTAAGTTATGCAACATGAGGATCACAATCCAAAAAGATAGTTTTCTTATTCTTAACCTCTGTATGTGAAGGAACTGGGAGTAGGCTCTCTTATGATGTTCTTACTGGCTTGGCAGATTCAATCTTAGCTATGCAGGTGGTACCTGATGTAATCTGATGTCTTGCAAACCACTAAATTAATTGCACAAGGCTTTGTGGACAGGACTAGAAGAACTGTTCTGTACAGCCATAATATTTTTACAGTGTTAGAATTCTTTATTAGTATAGCTTAATAGATGTTGACTTTTAAACATTTGTTTAAGCTAATTAGATAACGGGAAAAAGTATTTTCTCAACAATTCTTGAAAAACAACAAAAAAGATGTGCTATTTTTCATGCCCTCCAAACTAGTCTTCCTGATTCCTCCCTAATGGACTACAATGTCCACAATTCCAAATCAGAATAGATTTTGACTAGGAATCATGGCCAACATATTTGAAAAAGCTATTTTCAAGCATTCATATGTATCACTAATTTTCTCAACATTCTTTGTTCGGGCACAGTGTAAAATCATGCAACTTTAAAGAGAAGGATTACTCAAGATCAGATATTTACTCCAAATAACGAAGTCAAAAACATTACTACACTACCAGGATGCCTTATCCAAGCATCAAAGACACTACAATTAAAGTTAAAAATTTCCTCGTCCAAAAAACATTTAATTCCATTGAGTGCAATGGAACTTTCTCCTAACTATTGCATAATCTTGTAATTTCATTAGTACCTCTTCCATACATATTACAAGTACCTGTGAACACAAATGAATTTGGGCCACTCCCATTCCAGCCACTTTCACAGGATTGTGTGTGAGAATAAAATTGAGGAAAAGGGCCCAGTATAGATAGTCCTCGATTTATGACAATTTATGTTGTTAAGTGAGAAATTTCTTAAGTGAGCTTTACCTCATTTTATGACTTTTCTCACCATATTGCTTAAGTGAATCACTGTAGCTGTTAAATTAGTAATAAACCTTATTAAGTGAATCTGGTTTTCCCATGGACTTTGCATGTCAGAAGATCACAAAAGGGGATCACATGACCTCGGGATACTGCAATCATCATAAACATGAACCAGCTGTCAAGCATCCAAATGTAAATCACATGACCATGGGGATGCTGCAACGGTCATAAGTGTGAAAAATGGTCATAAGTCATTTTTTCAATGCCATTGTCACTTTGAATGATCACTAAATGAACTGCTGTAAGTCAAGGACTACCTGTATGCTAACATGCCTACCCTACTTGAACTCTGTGGGCTATATAGGCAATAAATAACTGCACATTTTTGATACTTTGATATTTGAATGTGTAATATACACGAGTATATTTTTGATACTATACTTGTGTGTGTGTGTAACACACATACCTATATGTGAGTGCACGCGTGTTTATGTATGTATATGTATGTACAGGTAGTCGACTTACAACAGTTCAATTTAGTGACCTTTTGAAGTTACAGTGGCACTGAAAAGTGACTTATGACCATTTATCACACATGACCTGTTGCAGCAACCTCATGGCCATGTGATTTACATTCAGATGCTTGATCACTGGTTCATACCATATTTATGATGGCTGCAGTGTCTCCAGATCACGTGATTCCCTTTTCCGACCTTCTGACATGCAAAATCAATGGGAAAGCCAGATTCACTTAACAACGGTGTTACTAACGGCAGTGATTCACTTAAGAAAGTGCGGAGGAAAGTCGCAAAACGGGGCAAAACTCACTTAACAAATTTGTCGCTTAGCAGCATAAATTTTGGGCTCAGTCGTGGTCATACATCGAGGACTACCTGAATTTATTACAGATTCCTGCATACATACACACACCCAGCTTGCTTCAGTGGCAAAGACTATAGTCATTTCCTGTCACAAAGAAGCATTTCCCGGCCATACCACGCCTCACCGAGCGAGGCCTCGATACCTTAGATGTGGAATGGGAAGTGGGAGCACCACATTTGGAAAGGCCAAAAAAGGACGGGCGAGACGGAACCGGCAAAAACCCGTCCCGAAGCGGCCAGGCCACCCCCTGCACTTGCAACACCCAACACCCTCTTCTTTCTCCTGCCGGGGGTGGGGTGGGGAATAGGGGGCACGAGGGGCGACGGGGAAGACACATCGGAAAGACCGGCCGTCGCCAAATTGGGCACTGCACAGAGCGGAGGGGCTCCCCTCTTCCCATCCCTCCCAACTCAAAAACACCCCCCGCGAGGTTCTCTCCCAAGGCCGGAGCCTAATCCCCGGGGGAAAAAAAAGCAAAGTCACGACGGGCCTGCACTTTCCACCAGATTTAAGACTCCGACTTTGAGAGGAAGAAGGAAATCTGGAATTCCCTCGAATGAAAGGCCCGGGAGTGGGGAGAGTAGAGAGAGAATAGAGAAGACTTAGGCAACTCAAGTGCCCCCTTCTCGAAAGGACTAAGCCCCCGTACCCACATATCTTTAAGGGGGGGGCTAGAGGAGGAAGGGACGTGTGAGGTTGTGTGTGTGTAACGGTGACCCAACGCGCTCGTACCCATATCTTTAAGGGGGGGCAGAGGGGGAAGGGGTGTGTGTG
>JAEANM010021567.1:0-11819 GCA_017656035.1 Myanophis thanlyinensis
AACCCGCCCGGACGCCCCGGACAGGACGTAAAAAGAGGACATGTCCGGGCAAAAGAGGACGGTTGGTCACCCTAACACACACACACACACATACCCCTTTTAATGCAAATATAAATAAATTGTATGTGTGTGTGTGATTTATTTATATTTGCCTTGGAAGGTACCAATTCCTTTTCCTGAAATGAGTGCATGTCCCAAAGGCGCTTTTTCAAAAGGCAACTGGACTTTCTTTGTTTTGCTTAAAGATGTTTCGCTTCTCATCCAAGAAGCTTCTTCAATTCTGTAGGTAACCTGAAAAAGTTTCTTGGATGAGAAGCGAAACATCTTCAAGGAAAAACAAAGAAAGTCCAGTAGTCTTTTTTTTTTTTTTGAAAAATCACTTTTCAGATGACCGTGATCTGGATGACTGAGAGTCTTTATAGAAGTTTAGTATATGTATATATTTACTGTAATTCTAGAAATTCTGACAACTGCCTGTTCTATTAACTCCTATAAGGTTGGCTTAGGCTGGTTTTGTGCATTATTGGGGACAAAGTGTCTCAGGGAATTTCGCCTGTTCCATTATGTACCTGCCCAATTCTATCCATCCTCAAAAAACACGAAATCTTTTTGACACCAGGCAGCAAAATTTATTTTGTTTTTTTACCATTTTATCTTCTGTTGGAGGAGGAGGAGTGAATTGTTCTATTTCCATAGAATTGCCATATCCAGATGCAAAAAATCTTGTGACTAAAAGATTACAAAGTTTTCTGCATCTTTTTTTTGTTATCTAATTATCCAGATTTCTGTAGCCCACAATAATTTTATCTATTCATTGCAGTGCATTTCCTCTTTTTAAATGGCTTTAGAAACTTGTAATGCTTTTACAACATTTGTAATCTGCCAAGAGAAGAGCAGTTTAAAAATGTAAATGTTTATAATGGTTTATAAAATGGGTTATCTCAACATGCAAAGCCAAAAATAAACAAACAGTATTATGGATTAGCTTACAGTACTGTAATATGTAAATATAGCATTACCACTGACTGGCCTTCAGTTAGTTTCAGTCTCTTGGCAGGATGTTTCCTATACAATACACACTTGAGCGTTTTGAATTTCTATGTAAGGAAATACTGTTTTCCTCTCTTCAGCAGTATTTTTGCAGGAGCTTATTTGAAGGATTAGGACATGCAGTTTAAAACATGTAAAAAAATAGAAATTTAGACATTGCAGCACTTTTATAATGTTTTAAAGAAGTATCTTGGGAGCTTTTAAGTACAAAACACACTTTGGGGGGTACAGAATAATTCTGCAGTTGCTGCTTTACTAAAATCATATTTAAACACATTTGGGAATACCATAGCGGGTGTTTCTCAAATAATTCTATATGATTTATATATTCAGGGACAAATCTTAAATATATTTGGAGTTGTGTTTAGTTGCTTAGCAACTGGGTGGCCACTAGAAGTCAAAAGAGATGCTTATTTCAAGTTAAATTCTTACTGACTGATTTATATTAAAATTTGTGAGCCTGGGGCATTGAACTGATAATTGTTTGAGTCTCCATACCATATTTTCTTTGCATAGCCTCTAAACTTTTCAGAACTTGAGTGTTTTTGTTGAATACGTGATTTTTAGGAGTATCTCCAATTTACTTCCTATGTTATACTTTTGTGTGCATAGAACCGCTTTGAGTGCTCCAAAAGAGTAACTTAATCATAATGTTGCATAGGAACATGAGAACATGAGAAAGGTATTTCAGATAAACATTTGTCACTTTAATTTAGACCCATGTTATTGTGGGTATGCAATACAGTAAGCCACAAAAGATTCACATCCCCTCCCATGTCACATGGACTAAACTGTTTGCGTAGGAGACAGGAGAGAGAAGAAAAAATGATAATGAAAGCTGCATAACAAAAACCTGCCTTGGCTATATCAATCCATTCTAGTCATGTTTCCTTGGAAGCTTACAGCTTCCTTTTGTGGAAGTAAACCAAAAGTTGTTTGTTATTTTCAAGCAGACAGGTGGATAATACGGTTTTACGTTATAAATATTTTATACCATGTGCCTTTCAAGAAGGCCAAGGCTTGTTTGCTTATTTATTTTATTATCTCACCTTCATTTTTATAAATAAGGTGATGAACATACCTAAATATTCCTTCCTATTTTCTCCACAACAACCCTGTGGAGTGGGATGGGCTGAGAGAGAGGGAGTGAGTGGCCCAAAATCACCCAGCTTGCTTTCATGAGAAATTAGACTAGATCTCGATTTCTAGCCTGGTGCTTTAACCACTAAACTGGCTGAAATACTACTCCTTCCTTCATTCCTTTTCAATAAATACTCAGGACAAGAGTATATTGAACTGGTAAAGAAGAGTAGTAGCAGACCTGAGGTTCATGCTGAATAAGGATTTCATTTCTGGACCACAGTTCACTTTGCTCTTTGTGAGTCATCTATTTTTGCCTTCTTAGAGCAACATTCTTTGTGGCCAGCTGACCTCCCAGCGATGAGCAGATTCGTTTAAAAAATGGCAGGCATTCTCTCTACTAATAAAAGTTTTTTTTTTGAGCTGCATCAAACCTGCATTCTGATTTTCCATTGATTACTGCAGCTAGTGGAATCCCCAAAGGTGCTTTTTCAAGAGGCAACCGGACTTCCTTTGTTTCTCCTTGAAGACATTTTCCTTTTCGTCCACGAAGCTTCTTCAGTTTCTCAGTTGGATGAGGAAACAAAGGGGGAAAAAATAAAATAAAAAGTCCAGATGTCTCTTGAAAAAAACACATTTGGGACAACCGTGATCTGAATGACTGAGAATCTCCATAGACAGCTAGTGGGACAGATACGTATTGTTTAGATCAGGGGTGGGCAATTATGGCTTCTTCATGACTCGTGGACTTCAACTCCCAGAATTCCTGAGCCAGCCATGCTGGCTCAGGAATTCTGGGAGCTGAAGTCCACGAGTCATGAAGGAGCCATAATTGCTCACCCCTGGTTTAGATACTGTGATACTTTATGATAGTATCTATTCATAACCTTGCTTTTTCAACTGCAGAGGATCTGCTAGTAGAAATTTTATTTTTTTATTTATTCTATCCTTGGCTTAGGGTCTGCCATAACGTTTCCTCTTGTCTGAGGAAAGATTGCCACTATGTTTCCAAGATTTTTTTTTAAAAAAGTGGCTGATATTACCAAATCTTGTTGATGAAGATTCTCAAGTCATCCAGGTAGAGTTGCCTGGACGTTGAGTCATGGCAACTGGACTTCTTTTATTTTTTGGCTTGAAATATTTCACTGCTTATCCAAGTAGATTCATCAGTCTGAGCAAGTTGGTTGGGGGATATATGTCCCCCAGGGTACTTTTATTTCTTACATAAGCCGAATAAGCTCATTAGGGAAATAGGCAGAGAATCATTGGGATGTAAATGTTCCAACTCCTAAATCCTTTCCTTATTTGCTTATGTGTCCAGTGTGGCCTCCCTAGTGAGCCTGTGAAGTGCTCTTAATCTTCCTGAGGAATGTTGAAAGAGCAGCATAAAAAAAAAAAAACTGGAGATAAATTGTGTCTGATGCCTTCACTCCTTTTGAGGGAAATCCTTCTATCCATCACCCTTTAACAACCCAGGATTTATCAGCTGGAACATTTACATCCCAATGATTCTCTGCCTACTCACTTAATGACCCTGTTCCAGATAGGTGAGAACTGAAACTACTCTGGAGGACATATATGGGGTTCCTTCCCCCCAACCAACTTGCTCAGATTGAAGAAGCTACTTAGATAAGTTCTAACAACAGGAAAAAGAAAAGAAATCCAGTTGCTATGACTCAACTTCCAGGCATTGCCAAATCTTGCAGAAATGCTCAAATATCTTGAGAGTTTAGTTACAGTATAGTTGGAAGGGATGTTGGAGGACTTCTAGTCCAACTCCTTGCTCAAGCAGGAAACCGTATGCTATTTTAGATAAATAGCTGTCCAGTCTCCTAAAAAACCTCCAACAACCCACAGCTTTTGAAAGCAAGCTTCTTCCACTGGATAATTGTCCTTACCGTTAGGAAGTTTATCCTTAATCCCAGGTTGCTTCTCTCCTTGATTAGTTTCCACTCATTGTTTCTTGCCTTGCCTTCTGGTGCTTTGGAGAACAGTTTGATCCCCTCTTTGTTGTGGCAGCCCCTCAAGTACTAGAACTCTACTAACCCTAGTCCTTCTTTTTTCTAGACTAGCAATATCTAATTCCTTCCTTCATATGTTTTAGTCTCCAGACTCTTAATCGTCTTAGTTGCTCATCCATTGTCTGAATGGATGTCTAATGATGGAGTCTCATAAAGTCAATGGACAACAGTACAACAACAGACTCACGGTGCCAGTTCAACGTGCAATATGTACATACCGGTGGAATAATGTGTGTGTGTGTGTGTATCTGTATGTGCAAATGTGTGCTTAGCTTAGATATTTCCTGGGGTTAGGGAGTTGTTTATGTATTCTGTATTTGAATGTATTCTGTGTTTCTGTGCTTTGTGTGACTGTACCAATGGAGGCTCATACAATTTCACTGCACACATCTTGTGCATTGACAATAAAGAATTGAATTGAATTGAAGTTTGTGAGACTCCATCATTCTTGATTAACTCTCTGGAATAGAACACAAAAATCTTGGAGATTTCAGGCTTAGCACTGGAAAAGTTATAGACTGCCTCTGGTCTGCTGGAGTGTGATAGTAGCTGTTTTAGGGATTGATAATCCTTATCAACTCAGCAGTGATTTCTCTACCCAAACCATTACAGTCTTCTAAAGATTCAGCTTGTTCTCCTTTCTGTTATGAGTGAGTGTGGGACAATATCCCCGGATTTTTCAAGGAGCTCAATTAACCGTTTTTACTTGCTTTCAGGGCCTTCTCCATGCAAGTCACCTATCGGCATCCTACACTGATGGGCTTTCAGCAGTTTCCTTCTCCGAGTATCCCAGGCACAAACCATTCATTAATGCTGACCTGTGCCGGTCCCCTGCCAGGCCGGTAATTGCCTATCCTGAGAGTAACAGCAAAGGTAATATTTCTCTCCAGAGGAAATGGGCTGTCGGGAATAGTTTTTACTTTATATGTAATCCTGGGTCCCAAACAATAAATCATCTTGAAAATGGTATTATCTTTCTAGGCCTTGACGTGCACTTCCTTTGTTAAAAACTGCTGTATGAAATTGGAAGAAAGCTATGTGTTGTTTTGTGACACAAATTAATAAAAATTGTGGGCATTTAGGAAATGCGCTCATCAATTTTGCAGGCATGGAATGGCAGCTTTGCTGTGTTCGTCCACCAGATAAACAGAATAGGCATTGCCGGTTTCCTTCTCCTGAGTATCCCCCTGGCCCCCAAATTTGCTTTCTCGATATCTCCTTCCCAAGTCCAAGTAACTGCATAATTTCCGAGCCTTTGAATATTGGCTGTAATTAGAGGTTACAAACAGTTCACACTGTCTCTTCATTCAACCTGCAACCTCTATCTCAGGAGTATCTTTGCATGACAGACCTCATAGCTTAAGCATCTGGCAGTAAAATTGCAGATCTGATATTGGTGGTCATCTCACTCTTAGATTACCGCAATTTATTCTGCATGGGACTGTCCTTGAACAAAGTTCTGAAGCTTTAGAGTTTAGGATGCAGCTTCCTGCCGATGGACTGATTACTACCTTTATTAATAACAGAATAGCACCAATCTTCTTGCAGGTCCACTGGTTCCCAGTGGACTGCTAGGCCCAATTCAAGATGTCCATTATGACTTATAAAGCCCTTTACTGTTTGCGGCCTTGTTAAAATCATAGGATTTGGGAAGGATCACGGAGGGTCATTCTAATTCATTGCTGCCCAATGCAGGAGTCTTCATTCCATTCTGAACAAATGGTTGTCCAGTCTTTTCTTGAAAACCTTCAGTGATGGAGCACCCCCAACTTCAGAAGGTAGACTGTTCCATTGCTTAACAGTTTTGGACTATTTTGGATAGGGTGTCTCCATCCACTCCAAGAGGGCGGGCTGAGACTCCTTCCCCCAAGAAATGTCAGAGAGGGAATTAAGAAACAGCTGATTTAATGTTTTTGCACTGTTCTGTCATTACATTTTATAAAGATATTAATGTACTTTTGTTTGGATAGAAGGACATAAATTAATAAATTGCATTAAATGAAACAAAATCCCACCTGGTCAAAATGTCTTGGTTTTTTTTAATGCTTAATTTTGTAGTAACTGTAGTATATTTATATCAAAGCTGAGAAAGTTCTGACATTTAGATTTAGATAAGAAAACAGTATCTACACCAGGGGTATCAAACCTGATTGCATTGCGGGCCGGATCGTCAAATATGGGGAGTTAATTTGCCTTTGCAAAGCTTGGGTGGGCGTGGCCTCCACAGCCCATATTTGACATGCCTGGCTTACGGTATTCGGAAAAGGAAAGAAAAATCTTAGCATTGTTAATCTGAGACATGCTGTTTGCCTGGGATAGCATTGTAAACCATTGTAGTAGCCTCTTCACGTCCAGAGAGGAAGGAAGATAATAGTCCCTGAAAAATATTTCTGTGGCTCACGTAATTTTATGAGTTCTTATCAATACTTTCTGTTTTTATAGTATGTATTCAGTTCAAAATCATCGCCATCGTTTTAGCCATTGTCTACCCACTGCAGGATGAAGGCTTCTTCCACATGTTTCCAATCTATATGGTCCTCAGCTTTCTTTTGCCAATGGGGCCCGCAATACTGGCTGATGTCGTTGCTCCATCTTGTTTTAGGTCTTTTTCGCGGATGGTTTTTATCAAGTGGGACCCATTCCATGATTGCTTATGACCTGCCATCAGTTCTTCTTGCTATGTGACCGGCCCATTTGCCTTTCAATTCGTTTTACTCTCTTGATGCATTATATCCTTTTGTTTGTTCTCAAATCCATGTGCAGGTCCTTCTATCTTGTCTTGTAATGCCAAACATCTGTCTTTCCATGGCTCTTTGCGCCACTCTTAAGCTTTCATATCAATTGTCAGATTAGTGTCCATGTTTCACTCGGCATATGTTAGAGCAGGGGTATCAAACTCGATTTCCTTGAGGGCCACAATCAGGGTCGTGTTTGACCCTGGGGGGCTGGGGTGGGTGTGGCCGGGATGGGCGTGATCAGCTTGACGTCACCCATGTTGGGAGCCTGTGGTGGCCAGAGTGTTCTGCCAGCGAAAACGGGCTCCCGAGCTCCATTTTTGGACACAATGGCCTCCTGCAACCCTTTTCCAGCTTGGGGGAAGCTCCATTTTCACTAGCAGAGGCCCCACAGGCCAGTTCTGTGTTGATTCCCCCGTGGACCAGATCTAAGCACCTCGTGGGCCAGAGCCGGCCCACAGGCCTTTAGTTTGACACCCCTGTGTTAGAGCAGGTAGCATACACTGATTGAAAACATTTCAGGCATAAGAGGATGTTGTTTTTGATTCATTCAGTTATGCGGAAAGAAAGAAATGCAACTGCTTTCTCTTCCCTCAACTATCTTGACTGGTATCATGTGCCTTAACTGCCCTTTATGTCATAAAGCTTATAATTTAACTCTCCCCTTCAACCTGCTTTGATGGTTTACATGTCTGTGATTTAGATGAATTTCCCTGTCCCTATGGAAGCAATGCACACGTTCTACCAGTTATCATTTGCCCCAGAATCTAGTGGGAGGATCGTATTTCTGCCTTTCTCTATTTTGAGTGCGTCCCTTGAGGGCCCCTAGTTCCAGGAAGCTGCATGGATTTTTCATCATTTACCCATTTGATCTGATGTGAAGGAAAGCAGCCTTTGAAATGATAGGTTCCTCACCTGGAAAGCACTTGGGAATCTGAGCTACATGTATACCCCAGGACATTAATCACCTTTCCTTTTGGAGTGGCTGTTGATAACCCAATTAAAACAGGATTATGCAAGTAAGGTTCTCTCTGTTGGAGGCTGTAGAGGAAAAATTGCTCTTGCTAATTATCACTGACAATTACTTCCTTGCAGCACTGCCAGCATGGAGAACTGAAGTCATACTTTGTTTACAGCTCTCTCTCTCTCTCTCTCTCTTCCTCTTTAATTGCAGAGGCTCAGTTGCTCAAACATTAGAGTTGGCAAAAGTTTGTTTGTTATTAATGTTGTTGTATTAGAAAACGTGCAACCTTCTTTTTCAGGCTGAGAGATGGACTTCAAAAAATGGGCAAAAGGACAGGAGGAAAGCTGAATTAGAGGAAAAATTTAGTACGCGGAATTACATTAAACTGATCAATTACCCTAGTATACCCCTCCTAGGTGTTCAATAATTTGTCCATCCTGCAAAAAGTTGAATGCTTTTTAATCGTTTTTCTAATAGGCCTTGTGAAATAAGTGAGGCAGAGAAAAATGTGTTTTATCCTAGGTCAGTGTTTTTCACTCAGACCTGCCAACTCTAGGATGTGTGGATTTCAAGTCCCCGAATTCCCCAGCCTGTATTTTTGATAGTTTGACAGCTGAACTGTCATTGGCGTTTACTTTTTGCGCTCTTTAATCCCCTCCTCATCTAATTTAATTTCTCTAATTTAATTTGTCTACCAGCCATATTCTCAGCTCTGAAGAACCTGCAGGAGAAAATACGTCGGTTGGAGCTAGAAAGGATTCAAGCGGAAGAGAATGTGAAAAGCCTGACCAGGGAGACCTCCGATTATAAGAAAGTTCTAAGTGAGCAGCTGCAGGAAAAAGAACAATCGAAGTTGCAAGTGTTCAAGAAAAATGATGGTAAACAGACGCATCTTCTTTGCTTGTCCACATTTAGAGATGGTTACGTGGACAAGGACAGATATTACCATATTTTTCGCACTATAAGACGCACCGGACCATAAGATGCACCTAGGTTTAGAGGAGGAAAACAAGAAAAAAAAATATTTTGGGCTCCGCATGTCCCGTTTTTGGCCTTCCAGGTCTCCAGAAGCACTCTGCAGCCTCAAAATGGACCTGTTTTTGGCCTCCCTGGCCCCAGAAGCACTCTGCAGGCCAAAAATGGGCCCGGTTTTGGCCTTCCGAAACCTCCACATATCCCATTTTTGGAAGGCAAAAACAGGACCTGTGGAGGCCAAAACCAGGCCTGTATTCAGTCTGTAAGATGCACAGACATTTCCACCCACTTTCTTTGGGGGGGGGGGAAGGTTGTGTGTCTTATAGTCCAAAAAATACGGTAAACGAGGCACAGGCATTTCTAGAAGCCATTTGCTGCCTCTCTCCCAATTTTGGCTGCAACTGGCACGCATAACAACCCAGTTATGCTGTTATGGCTAGGTTGAATGCTTCTTTATAAGCAGGCACTGTAGCCAAGTAGGATCCCTCCATGGGACTTGATAGGAAGATGTTGTACACAAACATCCTTTGCATAGTGCTTGAACCTATGGCTTGCATGTGCAAATGAATGGCTGATGGATATGAGGCCATGGCTTTCCTCCAGTTTGAAAAGCTGTGTGTGTGTGTGTGTGTTTTCATAAGCATCTCTCTTTGAAAAAAGAACTTGTTGAGTTAGGTTTAAAAAAAAGTTTATATTGTGAGTAATACAGCATCGTGAAGAATACTTGTGGATTGCAAGGAGCTTGGTGCAATATTTGCAACTTGTAGGCAAGGGGTCTCTGATGATATCTGATGCATGCAACAAATAAGAATACGAAGATATATGGCTGGTTGGTTCTTTTGGCCATAAAATCATGTTCACACATATTAGGAAGGCACAATGGCATCTGATTGTTACCTGACATTAATTGATCCCTGTCTTAAAAGTAAAAGGAGGGGGAAGCAGCATTAAAAGATAAGATATTTAAAGGTGAATGGTTGTTTGGACAGAAACTTAACACTCATCCCAAAATAGGATCAGTAACCCTGATTTGGGAGCAGCTGGGGGCTTAAGGGGTATAAGGCATAATATCTGTTTTGCCCTTAAACCTTCAGAAAAAGCATTAAATGTTTTGGCCCTAAAAACTTTGGGAAGGATCCTATTCCTTCCAATTGCATTTATAAAGGAAATTCCACAGAAAGAGGCAAATTATCTTTCAGCATATCTACTAGTACTTTTTTTTTAACTGACTTTTTTAACTTTAATTTTCTAAAAATCCCTGGAAAAACATAGAGAAATTACTATGATGAAAATATACTGTTTGGGAAAACCGCAGCTAGAATCAAATGTTCACTGATTGTATAGCCACAGCACCTTCTGGAACTAGAATGTGTAGTCCAGTTCCAAAAACTGCCTGGTTACCGTGATACTCAGTTGTGTCATGCTTCCTGAAGGAACTGGGGATCTGGGGATTTTTAATTAGTTTTAAATTAGTTTTAAATTTGTAATTTTAATTGTTTTAAATTTGTAATTTTATAATTAGGTTTTAATTGGTTGGCCATTAATTTAGTTCATTTTAATTGTGTTTTAACTGTTATTTATTTGTGTCCTTTTTAGACGGCTTTACACCGCCCCGAGTCCTTCGGGAGAGGGGGACGGTATAGAAGTTGTGAAAAAATAAATAAATAAACTGGCAGACATCTTCATCAGGTTGCCATCAATCAGCCTTTGGCCAAGGCAAATATGTGGATAGGTTCAACAGCACTGTGATCTCTATCCTTCTGTTCCATACTGAGTCATATTTGTGGCTGGTCTGAGTACCTTTGGGTAGTAGATGTAAAGTAGCACAGGTCTGCTGGATAGGTCTTCCTGGTGTCACAGTTCCAAGTAACCTTCCCAATGTAATCAAAACTCTCAGGACACAGAATTGCTCAGAATGAGATTTTATTGAAGACATCCTATTGGCACATCTGGAGAAAACCTGGATCTGAATTCCAGTGTTTTCTCCACCCAAAGTAAAGTCAAAGTTTTTCCCCCTAAATCATCACATGCCACCCTCTTCTCCAATCCAAGTAGGGTAGCATCAAGGGTCATCTTCTGGTCCTCCCTCCGCAGGCGCAGACCAGACGTCCTTGACTCCCACAGGAAAGAATGCTGTAGTGATAAAACTCCCTATACCTTAAAGAATGGTGTGGCAAGCCTGAAACGAAACTAACTAAATTCAAACAGAATTTTTTTAAAAAAAGTACTTTTAGGCTTGACACCTGGAAGCATAACTTCTTATTTTTGATGCATTGTTGGATGTTCGAGCTGGCTATTCCTTCTACTTTTCCCACATTCTGGTTCCAAAGAGCCAGCTCTGTACCTAAATGCAGCCGTTGGAACAGTCTCATTAAAACCCATCCGGCTTTGGTTCCGGAGCACGAACTTCCTTGTCCCTTGGTTCGAAAACAGTACCTTTGAAAGAGAAGATTATCAGCAACCAGTCGATCTGGTTCATGTTAAAGTTTTCATATCCATTCTTTTTTCCTCTTTCGCCATACTGCCTCCAGAGTTGGCAGCTCAACTGGCAGCAGCCGAGACTCGCTGTGTACTTCTGGAGAAACAGCTGGAATACATGAAGGAAATGATTGCACAGGCGGAACTTCAAAAGACCACCGTCTTGGAGAAACAGGTACCTGTGAATGAGTTTGTGTTTGGTCTAGTGGTTAAGGGACCAGGCTAGAAAATGGGAGACTGTGAGTTCTAGTCCCACTAGATGCAGGCGAGCTGATTGGGTGACTTTGGACCAGTCATTCTCAGTCCAACTCATTTCATAGGGCTGCTGTGAGGAAAGGGATAGAAAGAGGATTGGCTACATCTGCCATCTTGAGTTATTTATAAAAAGGAAATTAAATAAATAAGTACATACATACATACATACAGTCCTTGATTTACAACAGTTCATTTAGTGACCGTTCAAAGTTACAACGGTACTGAAAAAAAGTGACTTAAGACCATTTTTTATTTATATAT
>JAEANM010021568.1:0-11818 GCA_017656035.1 Myanophis thanlyinensis
TTACGGGGGGGGGGGGGGGGGGGGGGCAGCTCTGCTGCGGCAATGCCGGCTCTTCTCCCGCCACCCAGGTGCTGCTGATATTTCCCCATCAGCAGCACCTGGGCGGTGGGAGAAGAGCCGGCGTTGCAGCTGCGGAGCTGCCGCCACCCGCCCGCCACCCGCTGCCCTCTTACCTTCTTCTTCATGGCTGCTGCGTTTGGCATCCCATGCCTGCAAAGACACGTGGGCGTCAGCGGCCTGTCCCGCTTCACCAGCGACGCTAGGGATACGCTGCCGAGGGAGGCGTCAGTGAGAGCTAACTCCCCAGTCTGCGCCAGAACTAGTTCGGTGGGCCGGATTAAAAAGGCGGGCCGTAGTTTGCCCATGTCTGCTCTAGAGACTACTAAAAAGCTACAGCTGGCCTAGAATGCAGTGCCACAGGCGTTGATGGGTGTATCATGGTATGCATGTGTCCTCACTGTTTAATGAGCTGCACTGGTTGCCAGCTAGCTTTCAAAATGCTGGCATCTATAGACCTTGATAGCATAGGGGCTGGATTCATGAGAGAACACCTGTCAACCTACCTTTAGGCCTATCGGGGGAGATCAGCTAGAGTTGGCACATAGCAGCTCCTATCAATTAAACAGTGTCATCGTGTGGGACCTAGGAAGCATACCATCTCAGTGAGAGCTCCTGCCCTGTAGAACAATAATAATATATCCTTAGAAATTCATACTGTTCCCACTTTTGACTTTCCCCAAACTGAGACCTAGTTAACCTCCATACCCTAAGATAGACTAGCGGTTGCATTCCTTTGGTTTACCTAATATATTTTATTATCTGAAGGCTGCCCAGAGTTGCTCTGGAGTATGTTGGCCCTGAACATGAAATGATAATTAAATAAAATATCCTGTTGTTTGTGCTCAGCTTCTGGTCAAGAAGACTTCTTTAAGTGGAACTCAAGTGGCCCGTTGACATAATAGACACATTCATGTAGTTTTCTTAGCATCAATAGCATGGTTTGCCATTCTCTTCGCTTGGGATGGTTCCTCAACTCTAGTTTAATTTACTTCTTGATGAATTCCTCATTGCATCCAATACTTCTTGATGAATTTCTCAGTGTGTCCAATTCTACTTAATTTTTTCAAGATCAGCCATGGCTGGCTAGACTAGATCGAATGAATCGATTTACTGCTTCTCAGGTTCTTATGTGTATGCAGATGCAGTAATTATTCAAAAAAGATTCACTCAAATATTTGCTTCAATATTACTGTATATTCAAAGTATTTCTTATATTCAGCATGGCTTGGACTAAAATAATAAAAGTTTGGGAATCAGTCAGAATTAAATAAACTCATATTGATTGTAAAGAAAAGCTTCTTCCAGGGATTAAATTTATTCCATTTGAAATGCTTAAGTTTTATTTGAACGTACTGAAAAGTTGCAGAACTTCAATACAACAGAGTATAAGATAAATGCTGTTAAATTTTAATAGATTTTGCACCAAGCTTTAATGCCTTACCTAACATCCATTATTATAAGAATTTTCTTGTACAATAAACTCATGGGTCATCCCTGAAGATAAGTAGAGCAATGTACCTTTATGATTCAGCATTTCTGTTACTGGCTTTCTTGTCAGTTAGCCTAATACTGAATGTTTGATGTGCCTCCTTCATTCTTTGGTTTCGTTCTGTATTTTTTTTCTAGACAGAGCAACAAGAAATCAATGCTGAGACACCAGCGTCAAGCAATGATCAAGAACTATTTACAACAGATCCTACAGTGGACGAGAGGCTTGTTCTCACACCTTCTCATGGGGCTGCTGAAAGTTCTGCTTTGCCAAAGGTCCACGGGAAAACTGGATTTCAGATGGGTAACGTTACTTTGGAAGACTCTGTAGCTCTTCATGGAAGCGGTGGAACTCATGAGGCTGAAGAGCAGAAGACCGGCTGGAATCAAGCTCCTCATCTCCCAATGGTGGGTCACAGGGCAAGCTGTGATTGTCCCGATGCCTTATGTGATATTCCAGTGTCCATGCTTGATATACACATGGAAGAGGCATGTGCAGGAAAAGCCCATGAGCTCAACAGAATAAAAATACTCTGTGACATTCCTAGGACTCCACATCAATCCAAAGAAAATTTCCAGAGCATCCTGGAATCTACAGAACCTAAGGACAGAGATGCTGGTTTATCAACAATGTCTGAGCTCTCCCAGAGACTTCTTTATGAGAATGATGACTGGGATGATGATTTCAGTTGCACCAGCAAGGAGGTTAAGAGTGTAGCAGCTGAGATTGCTAGTGCCAAGGAGGTCAGAGGACTGGACATTACTGCACATGTAAGTGGTAGGCAGCATGTGCCAGAAAATTTAATGGAAGATAATCAGCATGTCTCAGAATTGACAACAGAGATGAAAGGCCTGACTGATTTTAGCTTGCTAAAAACAGATGAAGCATATAGCCATACATCCAAGGTCAATTCCAGGACACTACCTGTGGAACCAGATTCCATAGATCTGTGCTCTGTTTTTCAACATAAAAGAGAAAAGCCATCTGTTTACTTTATAAGCGATCTCCAAAAGGGAAACTATCCAGATAAGCAGTGTGAAGCCCAGCATGATCACCTGGGATCCATCCAGGGGTCTGTTTATCATGAAGACACAGTTTTGACTGAAAAGGCTTTCCAGTGTTGTGAACAAGAACCTACATGCAGTTTTGTAGACGTTCCAGACAACTCTTTAGAACCTAGCCAAGAATTATTAAAACAGCTTCCTAATAATCTTGGTCAGTTCTCTTCTATTGATCAGAATGTTAATTGGAAAAGTGGCCACAGAGCAAAGCAAGCTAAGGAGATGCCTTTGAAAGAACATCAAAGTCCTGTAAATCGGTCAACGATAAACGCTTGTCCATTGAAAGAGGATTCATCTAGAAATTTCTGTGGGAAGATTATTGCTCCATTAATAAATAGAAAACAAACTTCTCTTACGGCAATCAATAGAAGTGCCAAGCAAGAAAATCAGGGAAAAGAAAGCAAGTCAGAACTGAATCCAAAACGAGACAGGAGTTGTGGTATTTATCACAATAAGACTAACACTAGAGATTTTAAGGCTGTACCTGATGCACAGAATCACATCTGCCACATTCCGGAGTCTAATTCACTAATGGCTACAGAGCCTAAAAATGATTGTCAAGCATTAGAGACAACGAGCCAAGAAAAGAGTGTAGAAAGAGACGCACTGAGACCCATATTCACAGCATCATACAAAGTTAGATTTTTCACTGAGGTGCTGTTAGAAATTAACAAAAATGTTAAAACCAATGCAAGCCAAACGTGCACAGACTTTGTTGCAAGTCTGAAACCAACCCTCCTGGACTCCCAACATGTCTCAAAATTACCACCACACAATCCCCAACAATTAGTATCGGAGGAAAATTCTGCTCCTGCAAAACATCTGGATGAAAGCATGAAAAGTTTAGGCTTGGATCTGGTGTGCTGTCCATTTGAAATGAATACATCAGCAGGCTCAAACGCTGTGCAGCAAACTACTACCAGCAATGAGGATTATGGCATAGGCCAAAAGACCCAGAATGGCAGAATAGACAATATAATAGTGCATGGTCAGGATATAAGTAACCGAAAGAGAGCATCAGACAGTTGCAATGCAGATATACTGGCGCTGTCTGAACATGTTGGGCAAACTGAGTCCATCCAGTCTCAAATGGACAATAGCATGGATGCAAAGACAATGACATCACAGCAAGATAATTACAGAGGGGCAGAAGAAAACCAAAACGAAGAACTAATACAGTCAGAGAAAGAAAATGCCATGCTTGTGGCACCTGATTTTGAGGAAGCTGAAACAGAGCATTATATAAGAGCCCTACTTGATTCAGAAGAGGGGCATCCTGTTATGGTGAGTCATGGTGACTATCGAAAAATGGAAAGACAAAGTCAGAGCAAAATTATGCCAGATGAAATGGACACCAAGGAAGCTGAAAAGCCGGCTAAAGACGACCTGGAAGAAGTTGAAATAGAGCCTTACATGAGGGCACTCCTTGATTCAGAATCCATGCCCTCTTGGCATGATTACCCAGGCTGTACACCTCCATTCATGGACTTTTGCAATGAGCAAGCTGCTACTCTGGTTGGGAGATTAGAGAGTGGATGTACAGTTACAACCACTGACCCCAATCAAAGCAGAGCCTTCACAGATGGCGAGAGACAAAATTCATCTGAGCGTGGAATGGGGATTTTAGAGAGGCCCTTGCCTTGTGCTTCCGAGGACAACTGTCATTCTGGAAAAGCATCACCACTGGTTCAAACTCAGCCATGCACATTAGGAATAAATGAGGGAGATATTTCTGCATTAGAAAATGAGAGGACAATATCACTAGAAGCTACTGAAATCTCCGAGCCATTGTCACCTCACAAAAGTGCTGATGCCATGAAGAACGGGCATGAAATAAGAAACAACATGATGACTAAGGTGCCCAAGAAAACATGTCTTGAAACAAAAGAAAGCATCTGTAATGATGCCAGCTGGAGAATAGAGGCCGATTTAACTCCAAGGGAAGAGAAGAGAGAAGAACAGAAAATGCTACACCAAAAGGACAACAGAGGTATGTGTGGAAAATGAGGTGGGGTAGGGGTTGTCAGTAATCTTTTTATCAACAGAAGTTCCCTGTGACAATATCTGGCAGGCATTGTTGCTTCTTGAAGATATTTCTAAGTAAAGATGCCAAATATGGATTCTGAGTTTGTCTCCTTGGTATTCTATACACTACTCTCTAAGGTATGAACTGTTCCAAATCTCAAATTATTTAATCAGTGGGACACCGAGATGCAATTTTTGGGGCACCAAGGGCCCTTTAGCAGTGGATCATAAGCTGCACTCCAAAATGAGCTGTTTTTTAACTAATTAACTTGAATTTATTCCCTCAGTTAATATGATTTGTCCTCATTAGTGGAATGCAAAGCATTTTAAATTCAGCACACCTTGCCTGAAATTTGGAAAAACAAAAGTTGTTTCAAGGGCAAAAGAGCCTAGTTGTGGAAGTGATTTGAATTTAAAACAGCTTCCCCCCCCCCTAGTTTGGAATGCTTTGCTTCAAGATCAAAATACTCCCCAAATAATTAAAATAGCTGTTGAGCATGTGGAGGACTAATCTAAACTCATAATGGGCATTTTAAATTAGAAACTTGGAATTCAGAACACATTTATGCACTTTTGTTCCTTTGTATTTAATGCCTCCTTCCATTTGCCATGTTAAAATTACAACTCAGTGGTTATTTGTGGAGGAGCTCTAGGATTTTTATCCTTAAAAATCTGTGGGTCACCTTTGATGTAGATGTTGCCATTGGTTGATCAACCATCCCAAGTATGCTTTCATTATCTCAGCAAAACAATTCTCCACAGATCAGTTATGCAGTAACTAGAATCTCCACCTAGTTGTATAAACATGTTCTTTTTTGATTAAAAAAATACAAGTATGGGGCTCAGAGTTAAATGAGATCTAAATTGACTTAATGACAGTGTTAAGTTCCTTAGTCTGCAGAGGCCTCAGCTTAATTGCAAACATTAACAGGGCTAATGAGAATTTGGATGTGGAACATGCATTCTGAACTTGGTCTTCTGTCTGTGAAACTTAACAGTCTTAAAGGGAACAATTTTAGCTGTATTATCTGTAGCCTAGGCCAGTGTTTTCCAACCTTATAAACTTTAGGACAGGTAGACTTCAACTCCCAGAATTCCCCAGCCAGCCATGACAGCCAACCTCCCAGAATTCTGACACTTGAACGTCAAACACTTTAAAGTTCAAAATTTGAGAAACACTGGTCTAGGTTAATCTTCTTCACAGTGTGGTATCCTCTAGCTGTGTTGGCTACAATTCCAGTCATATTTCATGAGTTATAGTTTGGACAGCAAGAGAGTAGACAAGGTTGCTCAAGGGAGTCATGCCAGATTTTATTTCTTCTGAATTAAAAAGAACACTCTAAAATGGGGGTGTCAAACTGGCGGCCCGCAGGCCGGATGCATCACACACAGGCCACGCCCACCCCAGCTCTGCGAATGGGAAAAATGTCACAAAATGTCACGTGATGACAACGTGACATGGCAAGTTTGGCACCCATATTCTAAAACATCCGTGTTGTCTCTATATTCAATATATTGTTAACAAATAAATATATAATACCCAAAGCAATAGTCAATTGAAATGGCCCAAGGGCTGATCCATATGCAAATTAACCCACAAATGCTACTGTACATATGTTCATCCTCAATAACTTTTCATTTAAAAAAAAAAATTCAGCACCCAAACTGCTGAGGAAAATCCATGCAGAACTGTTTCCTGATTTCTCTGGAAATATCAAATTATGTTGCCAGTTTGGAGAAATTCATTCAGATTCCACCATTACTTGGACAAAAGATTCTAAGCTGCTTGCTCGAGTTCACAGAAGGTAAGCCATACAGTATTATATTAACATGATTTGCAGAGCTTTTGGGAAAGGAAGGATGGGGGGTTATAGTATATATTTTATTTATAATTCCTATGTATGTGGAAGTTGTAAAGATAGTTGCTTTTCTCTCATTAAACCATTAGATAGGGGCATCTCTGTTTGCAGATTATAAATGCCTTATATCTTTGATATTTATTAACCAAAGTATACCTGATTTAGTGTTTACAAATTCTAATGCCAACCATATTACCGTGTCTGTTCATTCGTATAATATTTTCAGGTCTCAGATTGGTTCTTCATAGGAATATAATATTTAATAAAAAGGCGTTAATAATCATGTTATGGTTTATAGAACAGAGTAGAATAATAGTTGTCAGGGACCTTGAAAGTCTTCTAGTTCAAACTCCTGCTCAAACAGGAGATCCTATGCCATTTTGGAGAAATGACTGTCCAGTCTCTTCTTAAAAACCTCCAGTGATGGAGCACCCACAATTTCTGAAGGCAAGCCATTCCATTGATTAATCGTTCTAGCTGTCAGGAAATTTCTCCTTATTTCTGGGTTGGATTTTTACTTGATTTGTTTCCGTCCATTGCTTCTTGTCCTGCCTTCAATTGCTTTGGAGAATAGGTTGATGCCCTCTTCTTTGTGGCAGCCCCTTAGATAGTGGAAGACTGCTATCATGTCACCCCTAGTCCTTCTCTTCTTTAGACTAGACCAGGGGTGGGCAATTGTGGCTCTTCTATGACCTGTGGACTTCAAATCCCAGAATCCCTGGGCAAGGCAACCTAAATAAAATGGAGGAAACATTTTAAAGTGTAAGGGTTCCTTACATTTACACCTCACAATGTTTTCTCCATTTTATTTAGGTTGCCTTGCCAGGAATTCTGGGATTTGAAGTTCACAAGTCATAAAAGAGCCACAATTGCCCACCCCTGGCTCAACCCTTATACTTACGCCTCAAAACATTTCCTCCATTTTATTTTGGTTGCCTTGCCCAGGGATTCTGGGATTTGAAGTTCACAAGTCATAAAAGAGCCACAATTGCCCACCCCTGGCTCAACCCTTATACTTACATCTCAAAACATTTCCTCCATTTTATTTTGGTTGCCTTGCCCAGGGATTCTGGGATTTGAAGTCCACAAATCAGAAAAGAGCCATAGTTACCCACCCCTGGCTTAACCTTTACACTTACACCTCAAAACATTTCCTCCATTTTATTTAGGTTGCCTTGCCCAGGGATTCTGGGATTTGAAGTCCTCAAGTCAGAAAAGAGCCACAATTGCCCACCCCTGGACTAGATATACCCATCTCCTGTAACTGTTCTTCATAGAATAGCTGATTTGTAAGAAAATAGAAATATGTAGTTAACAGAGTAGTTTTTAGAGAACTAACTAATGTGCAAGCACTGTGTGTGTACCCCCTGGCACTGGCTCAGTTTTCCTTTTCCCTGTCCTCCCCCCTCTACCAGCTGGGCTGCCAAGCCACAAAGATTGAGGACCGCTGATCTAAAAGACACGCACCTTTGAAAAGTTAAGAAAGTTGTGTTTTGTTTTTTTTGTAAATATGAATTTTTAAATGTTGATGTATTTTCTAGTGCAAGAGATGGCCTTCCAGTGTCTCTTGCAATAGTTCAAGCTGGGAAAAAAGACCAGGGCCTGTATCACTGCTGCCTGAAGAATATATATGGGAAAGCAATTTCAGAATTTAACCTAACCTCTGAAGGTAACATATGATGAATTCTTCCTTAAGCATAAAACACAACTGCAATTAACAATGTGTAGCCTGCATTCTGAACATATGTATTTTTTCATCTTTCTACAGTTTTGGAACATCTGTCCAGTCTTCAGGATGTAGAAGGTAAAACTGGGTTTTTTCCTTCCCTATACAAACTCTTACAAAATTATGCAAAATTATTTTCAGACTGTTCACTTTGTGTAATTCTTGGCAAATTGAACCTGGGATGCCTCAAGGTTCCACTCCAAAATATAAGATAATTATTTCCCTTCTGGAACAAGGAAAAATGGTATGGAATAAGTTAATGCTCTATGTGAGCATTTGCTGAGGGTCTGTCTGTCAACACTGAGCCAACTGATTCTAAAGATGAGCTCTCTAATCTTACTGTCTGACTTCATTCTTAAAAAGAAAAACAACATTTAGGATTTTTCATGATTAAGACTAAAGGATGATGCCTCATTTACTTGAAACCAGCTGTTAGTTCAGCTTACAAGGTCAGAAAACCTTTTTACCATGGGTGTGTGTGTGTTTGTGTTCCACACAATATGGTTAAAATGTGCCAATGGTTAAAAAATGGATGGACTGCATTTTAATCTTTCTGTCTGCCCAAAGGGGAAAAAAAGCAAAGAATTATGTTATGAAAAGTTTTCCTCCAAGAAAACTTCCTGATTCTTTAAACACATCAGTATGAGGACTGCTGTGTCTGTGCTAAACATAGATAACACTTTGGCCAACAAGTTTTGTCAGTGCCATACATAACGTGTTACTCAACTTTTGCTCATTCCATCAACTGAATGGTAACTTGTCCTGACTCCTTAAGAAGCAGGATTAATTGTTCCATTCCTTTCAAAACAGGTGCATGGTTTTTCATTTACGAACTGGAAATGTTTCCTTGTGTACTTTCAGTCTTGAGATGTGATCCATGTCGAGTGCTCTTAAAAGGGAATTTGGTGTGGCAATAGTATGTAAGTTAAAGAGAAGATAAACTCTTTTAGCACAACGAGATAGTTGCAAGTAATAATCATGGTTGATTATGGCCGCTTTTAAGTTCTCGGAAGCAAGGAGTCAGAGGGCGTAGAAATGATATGTCTTTTGGAGAAGACTTGTTCTGTAACTTTCTTGGTGTCCTGGACTAATATATGAGGAATTTTGGCCTACGCCCTATCACATTTCAGTGAGATGTTCAGAAAGAATTCTTGGATCCCTCCAAAAGGAGTTAAGCAGGTTGCCACTCATGGATACGTAAGGGGAGATGTCATAGCATATGAGAAACTAAAAATTGGTATTCTTCTTAATATAATAAATGTTCCCACCACACATTTATTTGGTGAAATCAATTAACTACAAACTGCCCAAAAAGCTATAACTATTGATCAGAACAGCAATGTAATTAATACCTAGTTGGTTTCTTAGGATGCATGAAAGATGCGATTTTCATGCAGGTATAGAAATAGAAACTGTAAGTTTTTCTGATGATCTGTTCATGTATACAGAATCCTAATCATGTCTGCATCTCACCCACATGGCCTTCTGATAGAGTGGATTACAATTCTCCCGGTGGTGGAATTCAAATTTTTTTACTACCGGTTCTGTGGGCATGGCTTGGTGGTCAAGTGACTGTGTGGCCAGTTTCTCTAAGCAGGGCAATAAAGATTAGACTAGAAACAACACCAAAATGTTTTTTTCCTGCCTTCCTTACAGGATTAACCCTGTAAAATGGAAAAAAACAAAAGGAGATTTCTTCTAACAACCGGTTCTCTGAACTGCTTAGAAAATTTACTACCAGTTTTAGCGAATCTGCTAGAACTGGCTGAATTTCACCTTGTGAATGTTTTAGTGCTAAGAAAAAAAAAAGATAAAAATGTAGACACCCACAACAGAAAGGATGTATGACAATCTTTTTTTCCTCCTTCATTTGCCTTCTCATTGCAATCAATACAAACACACCACCTTTCCTTTCTTTGGATTAATACATGTATTTACTCATTTCACAGGCTTGGAAGAGATAGAATTCCTACAGCTGATGTTCAAAGAAGACTTCATCTGTGACAGTTACTTGAGTAAAAGTCTGCGCGGAAGGATTACCACGGAAGAATTACATTTTGGGGAAGGGGTGCATCGGAAAGCTTTCCGAAGCAAAGTGTTGCAAGGCTTGGTGCCTCCGCTCAGCCCAGGTCATCCCTGTGTTTTGAAAGTGCACAATGCCATTGTGTACGGGACCAAGAATAACAATGAACTTGTGGAAAAGAATTACAAATTGGCGCTACAGGTAAGTGCATGAGGGAGCCCCTTATAACAGTTGAGAGGATTGGAATATTGATATCAGTGGGAGAGAGAGAGAGAGAGGTCAAAACAGACAAGATGGGTGGTCACAACATTGTGACAGAAGCTGCGCCCCTTTGAACATATTTCCCTCATATATGTTCAAAGAGGTGTTCACTTATGCTGTGACCTCCATCTTGCCTGATTTGACCCTCTCTAGGGATAGCGCAACAAGCTGATGTACAAAAACAAGGTAAAGGTAAATGTTCCCCTTGCACATATGTGCTAGTTATTCCTGACTTTAGGGGGCAGTGCTCATCTCCGTTTCTAAGCCGAAGGGCCAGCACTGTCTTGATGACGATTCCGTCGTCATGTGGCCAGCATGACTAAATGCACGGAAGGCTGTTACCTTCCCACCAAGGTGGTCCCTATTTTTCTACTTGCATTTTTACATGCTTTACAACTGCTAGGTTGGCAGAAGCTGGGGCAAGTAACGGGAGCTCACTCGGTTACAAGGCGCATGGGATTCTAACCGCCGAATTGCCAGTCTTTTTGATCGACAAGTTTACCATCTTCGCCACTGAGCCACCAATGAAACTAATTAATTCTTTGCTCTTGGCTGGGGGTCCAATGGAGATGTCCAATTTTGGAGATGTAGTTCAGTTGCTAAGTTATGTATTTCATGACTAAAATAAATGTATTTGTGTGTTTTATATTCTTTTGTGCTTTTGCATATAATGCAGTAGATTTAGTCCTGCCTCAGAAGTGTTATGAGCTGTGGAGAGTGAAAGACAGATAGCAGCCAGCTCAGGAAATATTATATTTTTACATTCCTTCTCACCAGAAGAAGGAACAGTTGCTTGCACCTGGCTGGGGCAGCCTGGGAAGATGAACTCTGGATGCCTCTCAGACCAGATTGGAACAGAGGGTGGCATGTGATGATTTAGGAGAAGAAATTTTTACTTTACTTGGGTGGAGAAAACTCGAGTTTTCTCCAGATGTATCAATACAATGTCTTCAATAAAATCTCATTCTAAGGACTTTTGCTTCTTTGGAGATTGGATTAAATTGTGGTTTGTCTTTGAAGACGTTTTGCTTCTCATCCAAGAAGCTTCTTCATCTCAGACTTCTTCCAGAGAGAGCTGAAGAAGCTTCTTGGATGAAAAGCAAAACGTCTTCAAAGACAAACCAGGAAGTCCAGTTGCCTCTTGAAAAAAAAAAGCACCTTTGGGATATCAAATCATCTCATCTTCTGGCATCTCCTTTTCCCTTTTGTCTTCCATCCTTCCCAACATCAGGCTCTTTTCCAATGAGTCCTCTCTTCTCATTGGGTGGCCAGAGTACTGGAGCTTCAGCTTCACTATTTATTTATTTATTTATT
>JAEANM010021569.1:0-11818 GCA_017656035.1 Myanophis thanlyinensis
GCCAGCTTTTGCTCTCTCAGCCAGCTTTTGCTGGCTGAGGGATTCTGGGAATTGAAGTCCACAAGTCACAAAATGGCCAAGTTTGCCCACCCCTGGTCTAGACAGATGTAGGAGTTAATTTGGAGTGGGGCAGGGGAAAGAAAGAAGGCAGGGGAGAAAGGAAAAGACAGAGTAGTTATGCAAATACAGATTATATTTCAGACAGATTACAAGTATTTTACCAATTAACAATTACAATATGTTAAAAATACATTGTGTGTTCCTGTGCTGGCATGCCCTGGAAAATTAAAATGGTCTGATTTTGTGCTGTCCTTGTTTTGAATCCTCATGTCAAAGTTGTGTCAGTTAATTTTTTTCCGCAAACTTTTTTTCCCCGTTTGACCTACATAGAATCCAGAGGGGCATTGCTGACAGATGATAGCATATTTCACATTAGAAGAAGAGCATGAAGGTGCCTCTGACCATGGGTGTCTGTGTGTGCCTGTTGGAGCCTAGGATAGTGTTGTTGATGTAGAAGTTTTTATTTTATTTTATTTATTAAATGTTTGTGCAACCCGTCATACTGGTACAGCAACTCTGAGAAGTTTACAATATAATAAAAAGTGAAAAAAAATAAGGAAATTAAAATTAGGAGAGTTAAATAGAAAAGCTAATATACCAAGATGATGTCTTTTCTACTCTGTCAGCCACCCCTAATGTAACAAGTCTCTGTCAGGTCTCCAGGCCAGTGGCAGAGCCACGTTTTCAGGCACTTCTGAAACACCAGGAGCGTGGGAACAGATTTTTACCTCCAGTGGGAGAATATTCCAAAGGGTAGGGGTCACAGTAGCAATAGCACTTAGACTTATATACTGCTTCACAGTGCTTTTACAGGTAACAGTTTACAGAGTCAGCCTATTGACCCCTCCCAACAGTCTGGGTCCTTATTTTACCGACCTCGGAAGGATGGAAGGCTGAGTCAACCTTGAGCCAGTCAGGATCGAACTCCTGGAGTGAGCAATGAGTTAGACCTGCAGTTCTGCATTCAGTGCAGGAACCTCGGTGGTGCAGTGGTTAGGGTCGAGTACTGCAGGCTACTTCTGCGACTGTCGGCTGCCTGCAGTTTGGCAGTTCAGATCTCACCAGGCTCAAGGTTGACTCAGCCTTCCATCCTTCCCAGGTGGGTAAAAAGAGGACTCAGATTCTTGGGGGCAATATTTTGACCCTAAACCACTTAGAGAGGGCTGTAAAGCACTATAAAGCGATATATAAGCCTAAGTGCTATTGCACCACTGCAGCTCAGTAGAGAAGGCTCTTCCTTGGGACCACCCCCAACTGAAGTTCTTTGGTAGGTGGGATATAACTAGGCTTGTTCTGCTGGAATGAGTGAGCGAGCTAGTCTCCTTCGGGTAAAACAGCTCCTTAGATATTGGGCCCCCATATGCTGTTTCTTGATGCATTGTATAGCAAATCTTAATGTGAAGTGTGCGTGTGTGTGTTTCTACTGCATTTTCTCTCTGTCTAATTGTTTCCTCTCTCTCTCTCCCACTTGAGCTCAACTCAACTTCTGATAAGTACATGGATGCATGTAGGGTTTTTTGGTAACAATTCAGAATAGTTTGCTATTGCTTTCCTACAGGGTGCATTTTTCAGTCCTGAAATTCCCTGGGGGTTATGTCTATGTACATACACATGTACACACTGCTTATTATGGGGAAACAAATGTGTGATATATTTAGGACCTTCATCAGGTTCAATGTGAAATGTATGTAATTGAGCTTTTTAAAAGTCAAATGACTTGGCAATTGCCAAACAAGCAGTATGGTCTTTTTTTGTCTTTATTAATGAAGTCAGTAAAGAACTGCACTGGGTTTCTGTTACTATACTCACTTTTGATGGAAGGAGGACTTAAAATACTTTCAATATTTTACATACATATTCAGTATTGTACATATGTATTGGGGGAGAAGGAATTCTTAAGGTGTATTATGGTCTTAAAGTACAAGTGAGACAAAATTCTCCACAAAGCAAACTTCAGACCAGGTAATAAATTCCAGTGGGACGTCAGAAAATAATATTTCTTGGTTAAATCCCAAGTTTTTATCATCTAAACTAGGTAAAGCTATGTGGTTAAACATATTTATATAGATTGTTGTATTTCAGTTGATTAATCATGGATTGCATTCAGACTAAATTAGTTTAACTAATAGCCACCAAAACAGTCATGCACCTTGTACAGTATTTTTATGATTTTATAGGGTGTAAAATTTAGTCCAAATTCAACAATGTAAGTGACCCAACATACTTCTCCTTTATGTTCATCTTGCTAACAAAACATGACTAAGTGGTCACGTGTCACTAACTATTTACATTCAAATCATCTTGCTTTTACAGTACTTGCATGTGGTAGTTTGTTTATCTAAGCTCAATACACAAGCATTGCAAGATAATTGAAAAGTAGAGTTTCCAGGATGTAGTCCTGTTTAAATTAATTTAAGGCACCTTGTATTGAAGGTAGTGGTACTCTCTGAATTGTTTCTTTGAAGACATTTTGAATTTAGGAAATAGTAGTAGAGAATAGAGAACGTTCCATTGTGCGTGGACATGTAAAAAATAACTGTGTTTGCATGCTTAATCATGATTTGTTTGTTCGTTTGTTTATTCGACTTATATTGCCGACTGTTCACACATGGCAAATTAAGATGGGTTATAAGAATATAAAAAAATCATTTAAAAAACAATAAAAACTAATAAAATCATAGATAATAAAATAACCCCCCACCTGCTGCCCCGGCAACAACACATCACATGAGCCACCCAATAGACTCCATCCTGCTCTACGTTCCCAAGGCCCGCTGGAACAACCAGCTCTTCAGCACCTTCTGAAAGAGTGTTAGAGTGGCGGGCCATTCTGATCTCTGGGGAAATGATGTTCCAGAGAGAGGGAGCCCCCACGGAGAAGGCCCTTTTTCTGGGTCCCAAGGTGTATCTTCCCAGGGGAAGGGACCTGCAACATTCCTTGCCTCCCCGCTCTGGGAGATTGGGTAGATGTGACCAGCAAGAGACAGTCCCTTAGATAATATGGTTTAACCTTGGTTTATGGAATTACCCAAATTTTCTGATTTCACGTAACATATTGAATAGTAAATATAGGCAGGGTTTGCTAAGACATTAAACTAAAATCTGATTGTCTAGTTTGTTGTTCCTTTCAAAGCCAGGTACTTTGGTTTGAATGAATTGGAATATACATATTTTAAAGATGATAAAAGCAAGGAGTAGATTGGATTTTCTCAGATCTACAGTATATTCAAGGAAAAGGACATTATATACAGTTAAAACTTTGTATCCTAGAAATTTGTAACTGTGTTGTCTAGCAGAATCAGAATACAAAATATCCTGGGTAGAATGTCTGAACATCCTGAATTAAGGTAGAATCTGTCCCTGATTGAAAAGCCTACAACAGGAGTCTCGAACTCGATTTCATTAAAGGACGCATCAGGGTTGTGTTTTATCTTGTGGGGACAGGGGGGCATGATTGGGGGGGCATGGCCAGCTTGACGTCACTCATGTCGGGAGTGTCTGTGGGGGCCCAAGAGCTCTGCCAGCAAAAACAGACTCCCGAGCTGAGATTGACACCTCTGGCCTACAAGTACCACTGGGAATAACACCACTGAACACAACAGATTTCAAAGAGAGAAGAGGTTGCTCTATTATTGGCTATGTATTTTTTCTCCTCTGTATACTTGTTGAAAATATCCTGTATGGGCAGTGGGAAGAAACGTAAAGAGAACTAATTAGGAAAAATGGAAAAGTGTCCCTATTTTACATACATGGATTTTAAAAAAAAGTCACAAAAGAGAAAAATGATCTGTGATTTGAGAACTGAGAAGAGAAAAGAAAGGGTTAAGCAGAAACTAAATTATCTATTGACTATATTGCAAGTACAGAGGGATAATTAATGCATTTTAAAAGCTACAGTACTTTGATGTTATATTATGAGGAAATTCCTCTTGTACAACTTGATTTATACATTGCTAAATTTGTACTCCACCTTTACTTCACAAGCTCAAAGTAGTACTTATATTAGCTCTGCCCCTCTTCTTAGAGCAAATAGGTTAAATGGGGAGACAGAGAAAGAGAATGAGAGACAGAAGCAGAAAATATGCTGAGCTCATAATTGGTGAGTTTCATGGTTGAAGCAGGTTTATTTATTTTATTTTATTTATTTATTCAATTTATATACCACCCCCTCTCCCTAAGGACTCGGGGCGGTTTACAGCCGATAAAAACAGAATAGAAATACAAAATACAATTAAAATCAATTAAAATAATTAAATGACGGCTAGTTTGGTAACATTTTAAAATATAATTTAAGAATTAATTAAAACAAAAGCCCACAATTTAAAATTAATTAGTATAAAATTTAAAATTTAAGTTTAAAATTAATTAACCCTCAGGTATCAGGCCAGGCCGGCTGGTTGAAATAAATGGGTTTTCAGGGCGTGTCGGAAACCCCGGAGATCCGCAATAGTATGAATCTCTGGGGGGAGTTCGTTCCACAGGTTGCTTTAGTCCTTGTTTCCCTCTCTTTGGCTTGTGTTTCTGTGTTAGCAGTGAAGGAGTCGTATGTATATTCTTCAAAGTTTTCTTTATGATGTATAAGAGAAAAATATCTGAATTAGAAGATCTTATCTCAGAAGACATTTAATTAGAACAGTTTATCAAGGATGCTAGCAATCATTATGTAAACCAGGGGTCTCAAACTTGATTTCATTGAGGGCCGCATCAGGGTTGTGTTTGACCTTGAGGGGCCAGGGTGGGCATGGCTAACTTCAATATCACTTGTGTCAGGGGCACCTGTGGTGGCCCAAGCGCTTTGCCAGTGAAAATGGGCTTCTGAGCTTTGTTTTCAGCTGTGACGAGTTCCTGCAACCCTCTGCCAGTGAAAACAGAGCTTGGGAGGGCCGACTGCAGTCTCTGCGAGCTCTGTTTTTGGCTGCGATGGCCTCCTGCAACCCTCTGCCAGCGAAAATGGAGCTTTCTTTTCACTGGCAGAAGCACCACAGGTTGGTCCTTTGCTGTTTTCAGGGCAGCCCCATGGGCCAGATCTAAGCACCCCGTAGGCTGGATCTGGCCTCCAGGCCTTGAGTACGACATCCCTGATGTAAACAGTATGTTTCAGTTAATCAGTAGTACAGGTTGTCCTCAACTTAAAACCATTTGTTTAGTGACTATTTGAAATTCCAACGGCACTGAAAAAAATGACATGACTGATTTTCACAGTTAACATTGCAGCATTCCCATGGTCACATGATCAAAATTCCCATGGTCACATGATGAAAATTCAGACGCTTGGCAACTGGTTCATATTTATGACAGCTGTTGTGTCCCTAGGTCATGTGATCTCCTTTTATGACCTTCTGACAAGCAAAATCAATGGGGAAGCCAGATTCACTTAACAACCATATTACTAACCTAACAACTGAAGTGGTTCACTTAACTGTGTCAAGAAAGGTCATAAAATGGGGCAAATTTCACTTAAGAACTGTCTTGCTTAGCAACATAAATATTGGACTTAATTGTGGTTGTAAGTTGAGGACTACCTGTATTTATCAAATATGTTGTTATTGGACTAAAAGAAGAGCACCAGTGATTTTAACAGGTTATGCTGGCTATTTTTTCTGTGTAATTCTTACATGTATAATATTTTTTAATTTATTTGTAAATATATATTCAATGATTTTTTTATTTGTTTGAATTATTTATATTCAAAACATGCCCATTACAGAAATGGCAATCAATAAGCAGAAATTATTATTATTATTAATTTAAATCTGCTACCTAGAGGCAGTGGGTAGAAATAATGTTTTATTATTAAAAGCTTAAGTTCGACTCTGTGGTAAGGGGCTAACAGCTGTTTTTAACAACATCAGTTTGGATATTTTTGTAACGTTATTGTTTGTGCCTTCAGAGTTTGTTCACGTTTGCAGAAGTAAGGGTTTTGTTTTGTTTTTTAAGTGACCCAAAAGAATATTGAAGTCAAAAATGTGTGGTCCCAGTTATGGATAGGTAACACAAATAGACACTGTTAATCTGTATTTAAACTCTTACAGTTTGCTCACAGAAATAAAGCCCAGAGAAGCTTCTTGCACATATGAAATCTTCACCTTACTGTGGAAACATAATTGTTTACCATTCTGTGGTCTCTGAAAAATTCTTCCTTGCAGCTGGATTTAACTAAGTTAAATATCTCAGTGGGATTGCGATTGTTTTACTTGGACACGGGATTGCTCTTCCACTGGGACATTTTCTCTCTCCCATGACCCGTACATTGTTAGTTGCTGTCAAGTCAATGTCAACTCGTCATGACCCAGTGAATGGTTGCCCTGAACTGTGTTCAGTTCTAGATGGCTGATCCTTGCTAGGATAGCACCAGGGGCCACTGTTGTTGTAACCAACCCTTCACTCTGCCAGTCTTTCCCTTTCGTATTTTCTTTCAAACTGACTAAGCGTGAGATTTTTTCCTCTTAATTATCTGTCTCTTTTGCCTGAAGTGTCCATAGCATGACGTCTGGTCTTGTCATTCAAGCATTTGTGAAAAGTTTAGCTTTGATTTCCTCAGTATTGACTGATTCGTTTATCAGGCAGTCCCTGATATCTGCAATATCCTTTGCCAAATTTATTACTCAAAGGCATATGGGATTCTCCCCCCCCCCCCATCTTATGCCTTTACTGTCCAACTTGCACATCCATATTATGTTCTTGAAAATATCGTGGTCTGAACAAATCAGATCTTGGTACACACAGAAATTTTTCTGTACTTAAAGGCCTTACAGAACCATTTTTCCAAGAGCAATTCATCATTTGGGTGCTTGTAGTTTCATTGCTTATCCAAGCCAATTGAAGTTGTCAGCTATATATATTTCCTCTCGGTCAAGGACAAAATTAGTGATATTACCAGTTGTTAGAATCTTTCTCCTGTTTCATTAAAGTGCAGGCGTATTTTGAGACTATGGTCCTTGATATTGATAAGCAGATAGATCAGAACATTTTCATATACAGCCAATAATTTGCTACCATAAATACAATAACAACTTTCACTATGCATGATCCTTATATCTTTTATAAGTTATGAAATTCCACTTTTGAAGGTTGGGGAATCATTTAGCACAGTCTGTGAATGGGACTATTATTGCCCCTTTCCATCTGAAGCCATTGAAGTCAGTTGTCATTTTTCATCTCTTTATTTTCATGAAAAATTCAGTAGGGAAATCTGATTTTCAGGCCATATATAGAAATATGGAAGTCAAAGAATAGGCCCCAGAGAACTCTTAGACTAAAAAAATGAAAGCCACTGTTGGTTTAAAAAGACAGGAGAAAGAGGCCCAGGATTTGAACATCGGAATTCATATAGGGCAGTTTTTCTGTGTGCCACCATAGATACATTTCCTGACAGTAAGAATATTCAACCGGTGGAATGACTTGCCTTCAGAAGTTATGGGTCCTTCATCACTGGAGATTTTTAAAAAGAGACTGGACAGCTATTTGTCCAGAATGGTATAGGATCTCCTGCTCAAGCAGGGGGGATAGATTAGAAGACCTTCAAGGTCCCTTCTAACTCTGTTATCCTGTATTCTGTTGTACGTATGCTATGTTAACTAAATTTTGAGCAGAATGTGGAGCTAAGAGAAAGTTTTACCTGTATTCCTAGAGAGCGCTCTTCTGACCAAGTGGATATATATTTGATGTGGTCCAATGAAATGCAGGAACCCAGAATCTGGTTATAAAAATCTTTAATACATTTTAGTTCCAGATGGTAGAGTTTTTGTACTAGAGAAGTTAGGTTTGGGCATAGAGTGATTCTTAAGTAATTATGAAGCATACACCTCAGATATTTATAATGTTCATTGAGCTATCAAGTAGTAGTAGTAGTATTGAGACAGGTTAAGCACAATATTTTAAGCTCTTTAGTTATTTTATGAGACTGTTCACACATCAATGACTGGGTGTTTTACAGAATTATGGAAGTATATGTCATATGTCATGACATATATCACCAAATGTTATGCACATGGTGTAGAAATTGGAAGATGTAGAGCAGCAATTATTGAACCCAAGTAACATTAATTGGTTACTTTGAATTAAACTTAAATATAGAATGCTGGGACCCATTATTTCTGTGAGAATGAAATTCATGGAAGTTGCAGCTGCTCCAGCATTACCATCGCCTTCCAATTACACTTCTCAGAAAACCTATTGGTTGGATGGCACAAGGGAAAATGGGATAGCCATATCTTTGCTCTCTTACCAGCCTCCCTCTGACCCTTGCATCCAATCAGATGGAGGCTACATCTGAAGGCAAGTGGCTGCTTTGGAACTGAGACTAAAATTTGAAATCTCTTAATGGCAGTGGGTGGTGAGGGAAGGATGCGGGAGGGTCTTGGATGCCTGCTGGCAAGATAGGTCTGTCTGGGGGGCACCGGTAGTGGGTGGGTGAATCGTCTTCCCCCCCCTGAGGGAGGGTGCTCTTGGCGACATATCAGGATGAGGAGCCAGGTACAATTGTCCTTACGGTCCATGACTCCTTTCTGTTCCCCTTCTTCCCAGCAAAATGGTAGGCAGTTCCACGGGTCAGCCAAGGAGGAGTGATTTCTGAGGCTCCCTGCCAGCTTCCCACAAACACAGTCAGTGGGGAAGCTGGTAGGAAGTAATTGTGCTGCTCTGTTTAGTAAGGAAATATCTCTGAAATGATGACCCAATAGACGACTGATGGCTTCTTGTAAGTGTGTGTACCTCAGATTATAATAATCTTAGTAATATATAGTATGAAACAGCAAATTCTTACAAAGGCAACTGCTGATCAAATGTGAGTGTCTACAAGAGTGCTTTTTGTATTTTTGAATATAAAGAACAGAAGGCCTGGTATGAAGAATAATGTCTCCCTGAGGAGAGAAGATGGACAAGACTATAGGAAAACTCCCAATAATTGAATATCTTGGCGTGCAGATCGCATATTCAGCTTCCATAGAAAAGTTGTCCGCTGTCTTCCATATATATTGACCTACAGCCCCATAATTCTGATCAAGGATCAGATGCTAGGGGAATTGGAGTCTAATTTATCTAGAGAATGCCAGCTTATCAAAGTCTGATTTAGACACATTATCATTCAATAGACTAATATGACTATGGTGTACTTTGGACTTTAAAAGCTGCAAATACAGTTTAATCATTAATTATCATACCATCAAAAGGAATCCTAACAGAATGATATGAATCATTACATTGTCAAAATAATATTACTTATTTGTTTGCTTTTTTTAAATGAAGAAGTACCTTTCCAGGAAACATGGATTTAATTTGAATAAATTGTAGCCCATTTTTAAAATACTTTTTCTCCTGTGGCAGAATTTTAGTAGAGAAAGTGTTAGTAAATGCTAGTAAAGTAAATGTTAAGCTACTAGTACATACAGTATCAAATATAAGATAGCTTGCATTATTTCTCATATTAAGTATAGCGCATCACAATGTTTCCACATTACATTGATATATCATTATGCAATATTTAACATATTTTCTTCAAAACTGAATCTAGGAATTTGAAAAAAACTTCCTGTTTTTAGTTGAAAATAAGAGATCATAACAGCTTCATTTTGCTCTGACAATAAGTTTAAACATATTGTAGATCAGTAGTAATTTACTATCAAAATATATTTCTAAGTCTTCTCTTTTTTCTTCTTCTTGCAGGGGGTTTGGAAAACAAGGGTTTCAGTGCCAAGGTAAGATACTAATGGTTTTATAATGGTTTCTATTTCTGTTTTAATAATTAAATCTAGGTAATGTATGAACAATATCTCAAGAAGGAATTAAGCATCTTAAAAGGAGGATATTAAATTATCTAAAGGGATGTGTATTGTTTAATCATTTATCTCATGAACTGTGAATCATGGACAAAAGAATTTCATTTCAGCAGTTTCCTAAAATTAAATGTCATGTAATCTGCATATAGAGAACTCTTTAATTTTTCATGAAAAGAATCTTTGTGGTTTATTTTGGTAGAGAACATTTTTCTTGTTGGGAGCTGCTGTCTCTGTGTGGGTGTTTTGAAAAGTGGTTTCACTCTCTGTTGGGTTTCCTTTAATACTCTCTTCTACCTTTTCCCTCCATTATTAATCGGCATCAGTTTTATATTCATCTGGGCCTTTGGTCATTGATTTATAGTTTGTTTATTTTGTGGCATAGTGTAAGAGAAATCAAACTATTTCAAAGCAGTGTTCGTTGCTTGCAAATAAATCTTGAGAGATGGAGAAAAATAAATCAGTTTCTGTAAACTGCATTATTAACAGTAATAGTCATATTATGTACTCAACAAAGGTGAAGCATATGCTTCAAATATGAATATAAGAGCTGTGTTGCCACACATCAGATTATAAATTCATCTACCCCAGTATGTTCTATGCCACAGACCACAGTAGCCCTCAAAGGACTTGGACAGAAGATTTACTTCATTTTCTCTTGCCTGGTGATTTTATGGATCGAAACTAGAAATTTAAAATATGTGCCTTGGCCTCTTTCCTGATGCCTGTAATTTTATCATGGGTATCCTTTCCCTGAGATCGCTATGGAGCATTAATGTACTATTAATATCTCTAAGCAATATTCTTCCTGTTTACAGTTTGATATTGTTATTGAATGTTGATTGTATAAGTTAGTGTTTTACCATGGAAACCATTTGTATTAGTTAGCTGAATGAAGCAGCATTTAGTCTGATAATTTCATCCTGTCAGAGAGCAACTGATGGTAGCAGTTGAAAATTGCTAAGTAATATCTACAAGGTGTTTTTTTTTAAAAGCCCTTGCCCTGTGATTGTCTGATCTGATTATCAACTTGATAAACATTGTTGGCATAAAGCTTTGCTGGGGTCATAACCGCCACACCAGAAAACCTATATTTAACGGTTTTGAAATTTGAGCCAGGAGATTTGAACTCTGATTTTAAAGAGATACTGAAAAGGAAAAGAGCATTAAATTACAGTCCCTTACAGCTGATAGCTAGCAATATATTGTTGAATCTTGTCATATTAACAAAGGAGATGGTTTTCCTTGTATTAAATGTTCAGAAGTTAGAGAATTGTGGTGCCACTTTGTGAGAACTGGAATGTTCCCAGCTCAGATAGTTCCTTTGCTGCCTTAAATAACCTCCTGGTCACATTACCATCTCTGAGAAGGAAGTACAAATAGTCCTTGACTTAAAACATTCATTTAGTGACTGTTCAAAGTTACTGTGGTACTGAAAAAGTGACTTATGAGTCACATATACATTTTTCTCACTTAATGACTATTGCAGCATCTCCATGGTCATAATCAAAATTCATTTAGTGACCATTTGAAGTTACAACAATGCTGAAAAGTGACTATGGCCATTGCAGCATCTCCATGGTCAGGTGAACAAAATTCAGTTGCTTGGCAACTGACTCATATTTATGATGGTTGCAATGTCCCAAAGTCCTGTGATCACCTTTGGCAACCTTCTGACAAAGAAGCCAGATTCACTTAACAATGTGTCACTAACTTAACAAATGCAGCAATTCACTTAACAACTGTGACCAGAAAGGTTGTAAAATGGAGCAAAATTCATCCACCTCTAACCATGGAGACTCACTGGTTCTCTTGGAAATCATTTTACTTATTTGATTTATTAAATTTATACCCTGTGTTTCATTCAAAGTGCTCAGGAGCACACTTGCATACATGTGTGCACATACTTTAGGGTGACCAACCGTCCTCTTTTGGCCGGACATGTCCTCTTTTTACGTCCTGTCCGGGGCGTCCGGGCGGGTTTT